>OZ020190.1:60624139-60626639 GCA_963971165.1 Philopedon plagiatum
GTAGGTGTGTAGGTGTGTAGGTGTGTAGGTGTGTAGGTGTGTAGGTGTGTAGGTGTGTAGGTGTGTAGGTGTGTAGGTGTGTAGGTGTGTAGGTGTGTAGGTGTGTAGGTGTGTAGGTGTGTAGGTGTGTAGGTGTGTAGGTGTGTAGGTGTGTAGGTGTGTAGGTGTGTAGGTGTGTAGGTGTGTAGGTGTGTAGGTGTGTAGGTGTGTAGGTGTGTAGGTGTGTAGGTGTGTAGGTGTGTAGGTGTGTAGGTGTGTAGGTGTGTAGGTGTGTAGGTGTGTAGGTGTGTAGGTGTGTAGGTGTGTAGGTGTGTAGGTGTGTAGGTGTGTAGGTGTGTAGGTGTGTAGGTGTGTAGGTGTGTAGGTGTGTAGGTGTGTAGGTGTGTAGGTGTGTAGGTGTGTAGGTGTGTAGGTGTGTAGGTGTGTAGGTGTGTAGGTGTGTAGGTGTGTAGGTGTGTAGGTGTGTAGGTGTGTAGGTGTGTAGGTGTGTAGGTGTGTAGGTGTGTAGGTGTGTAGGTGTGTAGGTGTGTAGGTGTGTAGGTGTGTAGGTGTGTAGGTGTGTAGGTGTGTAGGTGTGTAGGTGTGTAGGTGTGTAGGTGTGTAGGTGTGTAGGTGTGTAGGTGTGTAGGTGTGTAGGTGTGTAGGTGTGTAGGTGTGTAGGTGTGTAGGTGTGTAGGTGTGTAGGTGTGTAGGTGTGTAGGTGTGTAGGTGTGTAGGTGTGTAGGTGTGTAGGTGTGTAGGTGTGTAGGTGTGTAGGTGTGTAGGTGTGTAGGTGTGTAGGTGTGTAGGTGTGTAGGTGTGTAGGTGTGTAGGTGTGTAGGTGTGTAGGTGTGTAGGTGTGGTGTGTAGGTGTGTAGGTGTAGGTGTGTAGGTGTGTAGGTGTGTAGTGTGTAGGTGTGTAGGTGTGTAGGTGTGTAGGTGTGTAGGTGTGTAGGTGTGTAGGTGTGTAGGTGTGTAGGTGTGTAGGTGTGTAGGTGTGTAGGTGTGTAGGTGTGTAGGTGTGTAGGTGTGTAGGTGTGTAGGTGTGTAGGTGTGTAGGTGTGTAGGTGTGTAGGTGTGTAGGTGTGTAGGTGTGTAGGTGTGTAGGTGTGTAGGTGTGTAGGTGTGTAGGTGTGTAGGTGTGTAGGTGTGTAGGTGTGTAGGTGTGTAGGTGTGTAGGTGTGTAGGTGTGTAGGTGTGTAGGTGTGTAGGTGTGTAGGTGTGTAGGTGTGTAGGTGTGTAGGTGTGTAGGTGTGTAGGTGTGTAGGTGTGTAGGTGTGTAGGTGTGTAGGTGTGTAGGTGTGTAGGTGTGTAGGTGTGTAGGTGTGTAGGTGTGTAGGTGTGTAGGTGTGTAGGTGTGTAGGTGTAGGTGTAGGTGTGTAGGTGTGTAGGTGTGTAGGTGTGTAGGTGGTGTGTAGGTGTGTAGGTGTGTAGGTGTGTAGGTGTGTAGGTGTGTTGGTGTAGGTGTGTAGGTGTGTAGGTGTGTAGGTGTGTAGGTGTGTAGGTGTGTAGGTGTGTAGGTGTGTAGGTGTGTAGGTGTGTAGGTGTGTAGGTGTGTAGGTGTGTAGGTGTGTAGGTGTGTAGGTGTGTAGGTGTGTAGGTGTGTAGGTGTGTAGGTGTGTGGTGTGTAGGTGTGTAGGTGTGTAGGTGTGTAGTGTGTGTAGGTGTGTAGGTGTGTGTGTGTGGTGTGTGGTGTGTGTGTGTGGTGTGTGGTGTGTGTGTGTGGTGTGTGTGTGTGTGTGTGTGTGTGTGTGTGTGTGTGTGTGTGTGTGTGTGTGTGTGTGTGTGTGTGTGTGTGTGTGTGTGTGTGTGTGTGTGTGTGTGTGTGTGTGTGTGTGTGTGTGTGTGTGTGTGTGTGTGTGTGTGTGTGTGTGTGTGTGTGTGTGTGTGTGTGTGTGTGTGTGTGTGTGTGTGTGTGTGTGTGTGTGTGTGTGTGTGTGTGTGTGTGTGTGTGTGTGTGTGTGTGTGTGTGTGTGTGTGTGTGTGTGTGTGTGTGTGTGTGTGTGTGTGTGTGTGTGTGTGTGTGTGTGTGTGTGTGTGTGTGTGTGTGTGTGTGTGTGTGTGTGTGTGTGTGTGTGTGTGTGTGTGTGTGTGTGTGTGTGTGTGTGTGTGTGTGTGTGTGTGTGTGTGTGTGTGTGTGTGTGTGTGTGTGTGTGTGTGTGTGTGTGTGTGTGTGTGTGTGTGTGTGTGTGTGTGTGTGTGTGTGTGTGTGTGTGTGTGTGTGTGTGTGTGTGTGTGTGTGTGTGTGTGTGTGTGTGTGTGTGTGTGTGTGTGTGTGTGTGTGTGTGTGTGTGTGTGTGTGTGTGTGTGTGTGTGTGTGTGTGTGTGTGTGTGTGTGTGTGTGTGTGTGTGTGTGTGTGTGTGTGTGTGTGTGTGTGTGTGTGTGTGTGTGTGTGTGTGTGTGTGTGTGTGTGTGTGTGTGTGTGTGTGTGTGTGTGTGTGTGTGTGTGTGTGTGTGTGTGTGTGTGTGTGTGTGTGTGTGTGTGTGTGTGTGTGTGTGTGTGTGTGTGTGTGTGTGTGT
>OZ020190.1:60629139-60791639 GCA_963971165.1 Philopedon plagiatum
GTGCTTGTTAGACTGGATCGATCTTTACGGAAAATGATGAAGTCTGTAAGTCCAAGTTCTGAATCTAGGATGTCATTAGATAAGTTTGTTTCAGTTAAAACCAGCACGTCGTGATCGCTATCAGCTACGCCAAACATCAGATCGGAAAGTTTAGTTCTCAAACCGCGCACATTTTGGTAGTAAACACTGTAACGGTGGCAACTGGGAGGAGCAATATGCTGTCCGTGTTCAATTAGTTTTCCAGAGAGTTAATTATAGTTGGAACACCCCCCCTATACTTAATTTGAACGCTCTCTCCCTTGGTTTTCCGTTCATTGTAGTCAGCCCTGACCGACTTTTCAATTGCCCTTTGCTTCGGGGTAAGATCAAAATTAATATAGACCTTCCTGCCCTTTAGTTTTTGGTACTGCCGAACAAGATTCTGCACCTCATCAGAAGAATTCAGAACAACTTTGAGGGCTCTAAAACCATTAATATTCTTTTTCCCAACTCTGACATGACGGATAATGGGCGGAGGTTCCCTGCTCAACAATGCCATCAGAGTGGAAATTTCGCTGTCGTCGTCGCCAGTCTCAGGAACATTGTACAGCATAAGGTTCCTTGATCTGTTGCACCGATCGCTAATCTCAGTCCAAATATCGTTCTCTGTTGTTGCATCAAGATAAACAATGAAAGATGATGGTTCGTTTGGATCGTAGTTTGGTACATATATGTTGTCGGCAGCGTGCATCCTTTCTGAACACTGACTTATACCGCCTCGAATAATACCTTTTTTGGCCAGGTGGCCACTTCGTGCCCCCCGGCCCCCCCAGATCGGGGGCTCCGCCCCCAAACCCCCGCCAGGGGCTACCGCCCCTGGACCCCGTTTGGTTTTTGCGCAACGGAGGCGGGCCAGCGGGTGGACGGTGGGGGCGGCTGGGGGGCGGTGGCGGCGGCGGCGAAGCCGTCCGTTAGGTCGCGAAGCGACCTAACGCCCGCCTGCAAAAACCAAACGGGGTCCAGGAGCGGTAGCCCCTGGCGGGGGTTTGGGGGCATCGCCCCCGAACCCCGGAATAACGATCAAGTTGTACAATTCACATTAGTTTGGACCTGACTATCTTTTCATAGTTCCCTGTTTTCCCTAAAATACATACCTACTCTCTAGGTCTTTTTTTGAGCGACTTCTTATTACTTTTAATGACTCAAATCACTCGGGTCTTATTTAAAAACGATTATGCCCATCCCCCCCATGCCTTCGCCCTATTCCCCACAGCTTCCCTATACTACCCGTTTGAATTAATTATAAATCTGAAAAATGTCTTTTTCAATTTTTCCAAATTAAATATTGAAAAGCCATTTCCTATCACAAAAAGTTTACTCTAAAATATTTTCCTATAACTTTTTTCGATCTGAGCTACACTTCTCCCGTTATTCCTGAGCAAACCTGATCAAACCCCATAATTCTTGAAATTTTGATTAGTCTGATCATTTTGATCATAAAAAGTTTTATGTCAAATGTTCTGAAATATCCTTGAACTATCAAATAATAATATTAATAACAAAATTCTTATAATTTGTATGACTAAACAAACCCAAGCAAACCTGAGCAAACCCACAAGTTATGTGCTTGTTGTCATTGCTTTTATCCGAAATAAAAATATTTTTGTTATATAAGGGTTAATATGGTTGCATTTTGTTGTTAAAAATATACAAAAATAAAAATCTTAGTGGGTCGACAAATATCGATTTTTAGTTCCAACAATATACGTCTCGGAAATAACTAAATGGATACAATTTTTAAGTTAGAAAAATAACAATTTTAACAGATCTTGAACCTTTAACTTAAAATAAGTTTTAGACAGTTCTAGGTAAATTATCGAAAAAATGTCAACGTCAATTTTTAACGTCCAGAAAATGTCATCCTTGGTCATCTTTGCATTTTTCACTAATACAGTGTCAAACGCAAAGTGACTAAGAATATCTAAACTACGATCAAATCTTTTGTGGCCCTGAAAAGGGCCGTTTTCGCGGTGGGTTGGGTTGGAGAGGGAAACCTAGAGTGGCTGTTCCCCTCTCGCGATCTGCACCGATCGTGGTGCAGCACGCCGTCTTCGAGCCTCCAGTCGCGTGCTGCGACGGCTCCGGCGACGCTCCGTGAGCTCTTCTAAGAGAGCCGCCCTTTCTTCAGGACCCAGCAGCATCTGTGGTCCTTCCACCACTTCCACGGGCTCTGTTGGAGCCGGCTCCGGTGGTGGCAGCGGTCTTGGAACCGGCAGTACGGCTGCCGTTGGCTTATTGGCGTTTTTCAAACGCCAAGCCTCCCAATACTCACTTATTTTCGACTCCCTTGTGGTCCTTAACATGAGTCGGTCCCAGTTCATGACTGGTTGAGAAATGAAAAATGTGATGGGTGCTTCCGCTTTTAAAAACATTTAGGGTGGTGGGGGTGAGAGTGGGGCTAAACAGTTCTAACATATCCTTTAAGAGTAACAAAAATATTTCCTCAAGAATAGATTTCTTGTTCGAAATATTTTGTTAATCTGAAAGGATACGTCTGTTTTTGTCATACGTTAGAGCTGGTTTAATATTAGCCAACGTTCTATGTGAAACGACAATAATTCTGATGTATCTTTTTGAGCGTATCAACCCGGAGTGACTTTATTTTTAAAAATATGTTTCTTGATAGAAAGTCATGTCACTTTGAATAAATAGAGGCATATGCGTTCATATCATACATAAAAACTACAAGCTAAATGCAAATGCTGTAAATGCTCCTCTTTCTCTCGCTATATATGTATGATTTAAACACATAATGCGTCTCTCACCCAAAGTAACACAATTTTTCCATCGAGAAATATCTTCTTTAGGAAACATTGTGTTTAACTACAAACTACGATCAAATATTTTGTAGTCCTGCAAAGGACTGATTTTGTCGGGGGCAGGCAGGGTTGTCGTATGAGGAGCTTTATTTGTAATAGAATTTACATTCTATTGCAAATAAGGCAAGAGTGCTGATGAACGACTGTAAACAGTCTCTCCCGACACAAAGCACACCTCGAGTGGTTCCGCCTTTGATCACCTCGCGAACCCACTGTAAAATGGGTTGTGACGAAATGAACATCCATCGCAGCTCCAAATCCTCTCGTGTAGCAGTGCATACACAAATCTCTAGCCCCCATGAGACGTAGGACTGCTTGATGCAATATCTAGGTCTAAGCCTACGCGGTCTGCGTACAAGCCTATGTTGCACATTTGGTGTAACTGCCTGCTCGTCGTCACTGGAATATCCATTATCCGAACTTGACGACATCTTGGCTTCGAGTGAATTCCATTTTCGAAATCACGTCTTATATACATTCTTTTCCCCACCCCTCTCCTAAATTTCTCTCGATTTTTCGCCTCATAACCTTATGTACCAAAGCCCCACATTTGAAGTATTAAAATAAGCCAATAGTAAAAATAACACGCAAATATGTCTTTTATAAGTTTATTTTAAATATGTAAAGTACATAATTTGGAGAATTACACAACTTCAAACTAATGTATTGATTTGTTAGTAACAGAACCATTAAGTATATTGTAGCTAAAAAATGCATCGTGAATAACTAACGCGTACACTTTAATGTCTTTAGGAAATTTACTGTTGCGTGTTTCGAACTCCAATTTCACGTCCACTGTGGACGTCCTTACGGCTTCTGGCTGGTGACTGCAATCGATTACGAATAACGGATTTTTCATGTCGGCAAAACTCATCATAGGATCGCTAAGTTCTCGCTGGTAGTAGTTAGCTTGAAAATTCTCATAATTATAATAGGCTGCGGCATACAGTTTCTTTGAAAAATCTAAATTCCATCTTTCATAGGGAAATACGGCAGAGTTAAGATAGAGCCTAATATCACTTATATCGGCCGTTGTAAATTGTGTGCTATCTTTTTCTCTGTTGTCGGAAAAGGTAGTTGTCTGAAAACCGATAATCAAATATCTCGGGTTTTCGAGACTCGTGCTAGTTCTTAAGGCCCATACGTCTGATGATGTTTGTCTCAAAGAAGGTAGCTCGTAAAGATCCCATTTACGGTAAGCCATTGGAACGTTTGCGTTACTTCCACCTTTATTCATGCGTGATAATATATTTAACTTCTGTCGATCATCTGGAATAATGTGACGAATTTTCCATTCAATTTTTTCAATTGAAATGTCTGCATCTACTTCACCGATATAGCAATTGTTGAAAGTGCGGGCGATAATTAAAATCAACTCTTGCTTGACGATAAAAATACCCTTTGAATAATCCTCTTCAAAACCCATGAGATATTTTAGAGGAAGCTTGCCGGAGAACACGTTACTTGTGAAATCTAGTATACCTTGACTTGCTTCAGCTAGACCCCATCCACATGCCATGAGAGCTCTATTTTGTGCGGCACCCAATGACACCATAGTTTTCATCGCTGTAGTAAGTCCGGGTTTCCGAACGACAGCAACTTGCTCCCCTCCCATTTCATAACGACATTCGTCGAATCAGTGGCGTAGCTAGAAACAGCGGCGCCGGAGGGCAAAACTATCGGCTGGCGCCTAAAATAAACCCATATTTTGGGTGATACCTAAACTAATAAAAAAATAATACAATATAGTTTTAAAGGTATACTTTTATTTTTTTATTAAAGCAAAATAAAATATATAACGGGGTAAAACAATTAAATTTAAAGCTATAAACGTAAACTAAAAATTTATAAACTTAATAAAACATTTTCCTTCGATTTTTAATCAAAGCAAACTGATCGATTATATGATCAAAATTAATTTTTTGGGAAAATTCATTCTCTATACTTAATATTGCTAGGCTATTTAGCCTTGTCTAGCTCATGGTACTCCTTAAATAGTTTTTTATAAGCTTGAGCTTTGAAAATGTCCTCTCAGCAGAAGCTGACGTCACAGGAAGTGTTAAAAATAATAAGAGAGCAGTGCACGCATTGGGAAAATTTGAGACAGTGGTTTGATGTTTACAAAAAAATAAATGAATTACTTCTATAATTGTATTTATATTTTTTAAACTCGCTCTAAATGCAGAGCGGAGTTAGCATTTCCCCTGCAAATTTTTCTGTTAAATCGTCAGGGTATTTTTCTTGCAGTATATTAGCTTGCTTGTGAAGCTCACAATGACCTAGGAACACTAAATGGGAAGGTTCAAAAAAATTAAATTTAGACACGATATTTTGAAAACTTAGCAGTCTATCTTTTAATTGCAAAGAGGTGGTGTCCAAAATACTGTTAAACGTAATTTTTTTAAATTTTTCTTCTGACAATTTTGCATCTGTACTCATTTCATCGAAAAAAGTTTTTGTAATTTTAACTCTTTTTTCTACGAAACTTGTTTCGACTCCCCAAGTTTTTGACAACTCTAATTCTAACTTAATTTCATCATAACTGTTACGAAGCTCGCAAAACTGTAAATCAGCATTGTTAAATAAAGCAGATGCCTCGGAAATATTAGTTATTTTACTTTGTTGAAGTACTTTAGAAACATGGTTTAAGCAATTAAGTATCTTGGAAAATAAAATTAAAAGAATCAAGAACTTAAAGTTATCCAATTTTTTCTTCAGTCCAGTTGCTTCAGATTGTTCATCTTTATTCTTACTTTATAAAATAATTTCTGTAAGCGACTTTATAACATTTATGAAATTAAATCTTAAATATTCTAGAGCATCGTTCCTTGATGACCATCTTGTCGGATTTAACCTTTTTAATGAAATTTTAATTAATGGACAGTCTTGAACTAATTCCCATCATTTAACACTAGCTGAAAAAAAATTATAAACATGGCCGACAGTTTCAAAAAATTGTTTTGCTTCTGTAACAGTACCTACAGTATCGTTAATGACTAAATTTATATTGTGTGCTGTACAGTGAATGAATTAGCGTTAATGAATGAACTAGCGTTAATGAGCAAAAGCATGATGAAAATGAAACAGAAACGGAACGGCGCCTTCGGCGCCTATTCTACCTTGGCGCCGTGGGGCCTTGCCCCCCCTGGCCCACCCGGTAGCTACGCCACTGCGTCGAATAGAAAGGCGATGGCATTATTTGATAGATAACATTTTTTAGTAACATCTTTGGGTTCAAATGTTCCTTCGATGTAAATGTAACTATCCGATATATCCAAAATGATATCTTGAAAGTGTACAGGTATGCGAATTTCATCAGAATTGCGGAATGTTGGAGATTCGTAAGGTTTATATGTGTGTTCTTGAAAACTAATAATGGAGTTATCAAAAATTGGTTCGGTAAAAACTTCGATTTTGTCACTGCTAGCGGCCATCATTTTCTAATTTTTCGCACATTCAAACCGATCGATTGTAGAAATTTACAATCTTTCAAGGAGAGCTGGCGATTGCTGTGCGGATGTGTTTTCGATCATCCGTCTGACTTGCGAATGAACCTTGACCGTGTTGTCTGCTTACTTTTATGTCGTTTAACTGAATCTTGAATTGTTGACAGCATATGCAGTTGACGGTTAAAGCAAAAACCCATTATACGATTTTTTTCTACTCTAGTTTAACTATAATTTTCTCACCTCGAAAATCGATCAAATCACCGCTATCGTCCAAGATGCGTAGAGTAATGTTGTCGATAAACTGACGCCCATCCGGCATTATCGGCATATAAATATTATTTTGCGGTTCTTTGGAGATTTTGTAACCAGGTTCGACGTCAATATCAAATTCAAATAACGTATGACTTTCCAAAGAATTCAGGTATGCTCCGGAAATTATATTACAATCCACACGTACGATGCGCACTTTCATTATGTCCACGATGGTACTTGATTCGTGTCTTTGTCCACCTTGCAGCAACACAGAGCCAAATCCGAGCACTTTGCCGATACTGTTGCTACCTCGAAAATCGATGCTATATTTTGACTTTAGCTCACATTTTAACGTATTATTATTGGCTGTTAATGAAAATAAATCGGTACCATATTCATTGCATGACTCTTTTAAAGCGGTGTGCATGGCTTTTGCTAGTTCATTAATTTCGTAAGCTCCTGGTGGAATCCTTAAATGCTTTGGTATCACTGTTTTCAAATGGCTGAATGAATTATTGCTTTCGTCGATATTAAAACTCGAATTATATGTGTAAAATCCCAGTAGTGCAACTCCGTATTTGCCTGTTGTATTTAACTCGATGGGTGGGTAAAAATCCGCACTTAAGACACTTGTATGTCCTGTTAGAGTGAATGTGTAAGACATGACTGACGACGAAACTATTTGTGTAGTTATTTTATTGCTGTTTGCAACAGTTAAATGGATTTAAGCTAAAGCGTTGTTTTATTCCTTCGGACGTTTTTAAACTGTTTTCTGCCTTTATATTCACATCGTTAATTTTTCAATAACAACAAAATATTTTTTTGGTGTCGGTCCATCGCCCTCATCCGAATCTGAATTATTGCTATATAATGTTCGCAACAGTATTGATATTTCAATATATCGATGTCACTTTTTAGGTGATTAGGTAACCTATCCGAAACTAGTGCTATTTCATTTGGAGCTAATGCAATCAACACTTCTTTGGGCGTATTTTCTAACTGTTCAGCTGTCATTTTTTGTAATCCTCCGACTTCACGATATGCTTTAAGAGATAGCAACATTTTGGTGTAGTTGTCACGTTCCATTTGTGGTGTCAAAGACATACTTTTTATGATTGTAAAAGAAACTTCAAACACAGACACAGACTGTTCCAAATTCTTGTTGACGGTCGTATGTATAGTAAATTTTCTTCGTCGCTTCGGAACCCATCTGCAGATAGGTATCGTACCAATTCCATAGGTGGGGGTAAATCACCGAAACTATCGTAGTATGTTACATCAGAATTGCTTTGTCTATATGCTACCCAATGAGTCCCTACACCCGACATACTATCCAAATTTATAATGGCGGCCTCATAACGTTTGGGACCGCGTACAGGTAATGAATCTCTCATATATACGCCTCGAAAGTGTGGTATTTTCATTTATAAGGCGTACTTTTCTATATCAATATTGGATAGTGGTCTTTGAGGTAGGGATTCTATCAGTTTTTTGATTTCTTATTTTTACCGTTGCCGTTTATAAATAATCCCAAACCTGTGCGATATGGTTTCAAACATAATCCGTTTCCTCTTGAAGTTAGATGTAAGCCGGTACCTATTTTTTCTGCACTCGACTTTTTTACTGCTTTTACGGTACGCACGATGCCAGCTACACCACCAGCTAATGAACCTAAGGCCGATAGTCCTGCAAATATTGGTATTAACGGTTATATCCCCCCAGTCTTTGGAATTGGAATGATTCTAGGCGTGCGAATTTTTCGTTTGCCACTAGCTATTCTTAGGGATTTACGTGCAGCTTCTGCAGCTATTTTCGATGCTTTCATGATATTTTTCTCGATAAGTTTTTTCCCACCAGCTTTTAACAATTCTGATCGAATCTAATAGATGATTCAAAAGCTACTTTGTGTACTCGCTTGTGTTTACCGACGCCTTTACCTTTAGTGTGGCGGCGGCGGCGCTGGAAGCGACGTTTACCTCTAATGGATGCTTTTCTCGATTTTGATGATGATGATACACCCATACCAAAACGTTGTTGCGCTTTCATAATGTTGGTTACCAACCAAGCTGCAGCTTTTTCACTAGCGCTAGAGTCTTTTGATTTTACTCTTTTCCACGCGCTTTGCTCAAGCTCGTGAGCTGCTTGGTGGCGAGCACTTAAATTTTTACTATTACGCAAATAGGCTAAATCGTGTTTTTTGCATGCGACATCCAAAGAATTAATTCCTTGATCACCTCTTGCCACACGTTTTACTACTTTCGCCCCGTGCCCACAATACTGATAGCCAGGAATGTGTAACTCGAACGGTAGCCTATTAATTACTGAATTAACAATACCGCTTCCAGTCTTACTTCATAAACGAGACCGTCTACTTCGTCTGACGAGCGACATCTGAATGATAGTTTACGTGAAAGTTCAGTATAAAATATAGATTTTGTTAAGATGCGTATCGTCAATCTTAAACAAAAACTTCCCGTTGATAATCTCGATGTAAAGGTCGGCTCTGGACAAGAACATAAATTATTTAAAAGACATGGTCCTTTGCTACCGTCATCTATTCGTGAATTATTAATAGGACCTTCAAACTGTGGAAAAACAAATGTTATGATTTCGCTGCTTACTCACCCCTCGGGACTGCGTTTCGAAAATGTTTATATCTACTCAAAGTCGCTCTATCAACCAAAATATGAATATTTAAAGAAAATTTTATCACCAATCAAAGGTCTTGGCTACTACGCCTTTAGCGACGCAAATAACATTGTGGAACCATCAGATGCTAAACCTAATTCAATATTTATTTTTGATGATGTTATGTGTGAGAAACAGGACGTTATAAGATCGTATTTTAGCATGGGACGTCACAAAAATGTGGATGCCTTTTACTTGGCGCAAACGTATTCTCGTGTTCCTAAGCAGCTCGTCCGGGATAATGCCAACTTCATTATTATGTTTAAACAAGATGAGATGAATATGAAACATATATTTTCCGATCACGTTTCACCCGACCTGACGTTTACACAATTTCAAGAGATGTGTGCTAAATGTTGGGATAATAAATATGGTTTTTTAGTTATTGACAAGGATAGTGATGTAAATTCAGGCAGATACCGCAAGGGATTCGATAGTTATATATTCCTATAATAATAACTTGGATAATCATGGATGAATGAATGAAGAAATCGAATTAAAACGAAAGCTACTGGAAACTACAAATGCGGTTAGAAAAAAATTTAAACAAATTAAAGCAGCTAAAGTGCAGAATAAACATGATTTGGAAAAGTTTTATGAACCAGTTTCTAAACCACTAGAATCTATATCTAAAGCCGTAAAGCAGCAGCAGCAGCAGTACGCAACTAAAAAATCAAGTACTACGACTAAACCACAAAGTCGGAGTAGCAGCAGCTCGGTGGGAACAGCGAAAATGTTTGAAGAACATCCAACAGAAGCGAATTTTGAAACATCTACACCGATTTCGCAAAACACACAAATTCCTACACCAAAACGTGGAAATCGTGAGTCACTGTTCGAAACCCCTTCCCCATCAACGACAACATCATCTCACACATCATCACACACATCAAGTGGTAGTAGTTCAACCGCTAAAAATATTCAAGATTATTTAAATGGATTAATATTGGAACAATCCCATTATGATCCCGTGTATGGTGTATGCTTTGGTAAAAAAGAAAATAAATCCACAAAATATATTGGCAACTTGGTGGTTCGTTTTCTAACAAACGGAAAGATGGTGTTATACAGGAACAAAACAAACATTGCTGAATTCGATGGAACAGCTGAGCTTTACGATTTGATTTTTCTAAAAAATCTACCAATCCTAGATAAAGAAGACGAAATTAGTCTAGATGTACTTCGAAAATACCAAACCATTTTGAAATTGACGGATGCGGCATACGACGGTTATGACAAGAAACGTGGTTTAAGGGAAACCCGATGGAGAAAATATTTACGAATCATAAAACCGCTAATTATGGGAACTAAACTGGGTGGTGGTGGTGTAGGAAGAAAAAAGTCAACAACAAAATCCAACTACCAGTAAAAAAGCATCTATCTTCGAAATCATCTGAATATGTTTATTGGAATAAACCTAAGGAGTTAGTGGATAGATTACGATTATTGTGGGGGTCAAAAGTAGCTGGACATACCGGACATGATAATGAGATTATGTCAATTATGGAAGGGCTTCGAGAGGAAGGAATAACATATTAAGTTTTGCACGTAGTTGCCATCCTCAGTGTCTGATAAGACGTGCAACCTTATAATATGGATCCTAGCCAAGAAAAAATTAAAATCGTAAACGAATTACATAGGACAGCAAGAAAAAAATTTGTTAGAAGACGTACGGTCATAAAAGAATATCGAGATTTGTGGCAAATTGATTTGGCGGAAATGCAGTAATATGCTACTGACAATGACGGTTACCGTTACATTGTTGTATGTATAAACTGTTACTCCAAATTCGTGTACACCAAAGCAGTTAAGAATAAGACTGGTGTTGAAGTTACAAATGCCATGAAAAGCATCATTGAAGAAGCATCATATGCACCAAACAATTTACAGAGTGATCAAGGAAAGGAATTTTATAATAGCACCTTTCAAGCACTCATGAAAAAATATAATATAAACCATTATTCCACATATAGCACGAAAAAAGCGGCAATTGTTGAGCGTGTTATAAGAACTTTGAAAAATAAGTTATATAAACAATTCTCGGCTAGAGGTTCATACAGATGGTTACAAATATTATCAGCTATAACGAAGACCTATAATAACACTAAACACCGCACCATTGGAATGAAGCCTAACAGTGTAAAAGAGGATAACCGTATTAAAGCATATGACTATTTGAAAATTGTTCGGAAGAAAAAAAATCATTTGGGTGACATTGTTCGCATTAGCAAGTACAAAGGTGTATTTGACAAAGGATATACGCCTTCTTGGTCAACAGAACTGTTTGAAATAGCAAAAGTTAATATTACAAATCCACCTACATACTTGCTGCAATCATTAGAAGGTCAACCTATTAAAGGATGTTTTTACGAGGCAGAACTGCAAAAGACAGCTAGTCCTGGTGTTTATTTAGTTGAGAAAATTCTTAGAAAACGCAAGAAAAATCAAAACGATCAATTGTTTGTAAAATGGTTAGGTTTTCCAAAAAATTTAATTCTTGGATAGACACATCAGATATTATATAAATATTATCAAATAGGTTTTACGTTACGTATGTATGCATTAATAATAATAATAATAATAAAAAACATTGCTTTTCATAATTATGCGTTTTATTTTTAATTTATTACATGTAACAGTATAATTATGTTTTCAAAAAGAACTTCATCTAGGTTGGTTTCCATTTTGGTTTTTTGGATCCTTTATCTTCGTTGAGCTATACCGTGCAGCATGCGGCTGAATTTGATACATTTTTTCCTTAAGGTACGTAATTTTGGCCTCATCATCTTCAAACATTTTTTGAAAAACTGGTACTAGCACATTACTAAGTATGGTATTTATCTGCGAACCAAGTTGATGAACTTCCGTAAGGACATATTCTTTGGTAGCAGCATCATTATCATTTATCGGTTGGGCAACATTCCTTAATAACTTTCCCTCTATATCAAAATGTCCATCTGATGTAAGTTTAAATCCGATTCCGGGCAACCCTCGCGATACGTTGTTACAAACAAGAGTTTTCTGTCGACCAAATTTATCAATTGTGTTGTTAACACGACCCATTTTAAAGT
Source organism: Philopedon plagiatum (assembly GCA_963971165.1). Lineage (NCBI taxonomy): Eukaryota > Metazoa > Arthropoda > Insecta > Coleoptera > Curculionidae > Philopedon > Philopedon plagiatum. Next base: position 60,641,458 of record OZ020190.1, read on the forward strand.
AAAACTAATTTACTCTCTTTATGTTCAGCCTATATATAAATAACATAACTAATAAAAATTCATTTTACAATACACCATGAAGCAAGTAAGATTTGACGAAGAAAGAAATATTATCCACTGTATGTCTGTTTGGTGTTTTGCATATAGACAAGCCCGACAAAGTAATTTTCAGCAACTAATACTTGATAGATATCGTTTTCAAAGGAGAATTGGAAAAATGGATGCAATGCTAGCAAGGTTTTTAGAACGGAACCACAGAAATAATATATATCAAGAGCGATTTGTTAATTCAAATGTATGGTGAATAATAAACATATTTAGTACAAAAAGATTTTTATTAAGATTTAAATAATACATCCACACTATCATTAGAAAAGCGCACTTATTCACATAAATTTAAAATTACATAACTATCATAAAAAACTTTTACACTATATCTAAATTGTCTCTATTTTTTCGGAATTACCAGCGCTGCCCTTCTTGGCTGAATTCCATGGTCTCACTATTATTACGTTCTGATGAACGTCCCCCTCCTCCTCCTCCTCCTCCTCCTAAGAAAACAGGACTTTGTGGTGATTCGTTAATTATTTCTAGATCTTCAAATTTGCTTGAAGAAGTCCAGCGCTGCCCTTCTTGGCTGAATTCCGGCGTATCATGATTATTATGTTCTGATGAACCTCCCACTGAGACAGCGAGACTTTGCAGAGATTCACTAGAATTTTCGAGAGATATTTGTTGCGGTGATTTCATCCCATGTTTCTTATGGTACTCATTTTGACACCATTCACAGAAACCCTTTATTCCACTAATAAATTCCCAATTTTCGTAATTGGCACACATCTGACGACCGTTTACAGAGAATGGATGAACAACTACAATTTGACGTTCACTTTTTGGTGACTGTATTTTGAGGAAATAAATTACTATGTAGTATTCTGGAAGTACTGAAATGCAGACTGAAACAAGAAATTTTTTGCCTCTATTTGTATCTGTTAGGTGACCTTCAAACCCCCTCCACTCTCATATCCCATGTAAAATCGAGGTCACCATACACAGAATAGACTTTCTTCTTTCTCTACATGCGCGTAATACGTATATGCTGAATAGCTTTTTCTTGATTAAACAATTTTGAATCCATTTCCTTAAGTTTTTTTGCAAAAATCTTCATTCGCCTTTTCAGAAAGCTTATTCATTTCATTAAGTTCTTTTTTAACATATTGCAAAACATCATTATTCACTAATCCACTAAGTTGTTTAATAATTTCACGCCTTTGTTGAAGAACATATTCCAGATTAGCGGCATCCCCAGGATTCTTTGGCGGTGTTACATTAGTTAGAGATTTCCCTTGTATATCATATTGACCATCATCGGTCAATCTAAATCCAACTCCTGGTTGTCCAACAAGAACAATTTGATTTTGCTCATTAAATTTTTGGCGCCCAAATTTATCAATTGTGTTGTTAACACGACCCATTTTTAGCTTAAACTGATGTGATTTTTGTGAAGGTTGCCTATTTATAAAAAAATTAAACAATAATTTGGGTACATAATCATTTATTTAATATCTCATGTTATTATATTATACAATGAATTAAAGATTTTCTTCATCTTCTTGAACACACTCCATTTTGTCATCGCTAACAGTAGCCAATGCTTTACTATCAACTTCAGTGGTGACTTTATTTCCAAGGTCATCAAGAATAGTGGTATCATCTGCGGGAGCCAAACCAAATTTTGTAGCTAATTCATCGGATAAATGAGGCACTTCGAATAGGTAGCTTCCCAATTCTTCATTTATCATTCCAGCGCAAAATTCGTCCAGATCAATGGTTCCATATAGGTATTTCTCACACATATGTGCTCCAGCCGTGAAATTTACAGCGTCTTTCATATACTTCCTATACTGACTTTCACTAAAACCCACATCGGATTTACCATAATTTGCAAAGTGTAGTATTTCTTCAGCCAGCTCTCTTAATTTACATGATAACCAATTAACGTACATATCTCAATTTTCAATGACAGTAGGGCAGTCACACATCTTAAATAGAAAATAATGGACATGTGATTGTGTGTGAGTGTGTGTTTTTCGATATATACTTAACAAGAACTATTTTATTACATTTTAAATCAACATTAAAATAGCCTAATGAACAATATATTACAAACAACAAAAATTTAACAACGCTCTAGTATTACCTCCAGAGAATACATGTGAGCTTTGTCCCAAATAAGTTAAGGTGTACTGACCACCGGAGTTATTCATCATTTCAATAGTATCCTCTGTCAGAATTTCAGCTACGCGTGATGGTAAAAATGTTTCAAATGTTGCATGATGTGTTGGATCAAACAATGTGACGACAATGGCTTTTCCAAAACGTGAAGTCAAATAATTAATTTTTTTTATCATATAAATTTTGCCAACCGTTAATGTAGAGAATTTTCTACGTTCCAGAAATTGAATATCTTGGTTTATCATATTGTTAATTTCGGCTATGGTCTGCTTTGAAATGCTCATGATTTAAATTGCAATAAAAACAATTACTGTCAAGTACCTTGAATAAACACTTGTAGAACACACCACAAACACAATACTTTATATGCCAAAGCAACAGTTAACGCATACGATGTATGAGTGACAATGAAAGCTATTTTCGAAATGAGCCATATTTATTAGGAAGTAATCCAAGGTCAAGTATTTATTTATGGTGGGAGGAATACATCCGACGACCTCGAGAAATACACCACAAATGTAACCTTGAAATAAGCGTCGTCCACCTGGTCATCACCAAACAAAGAAACATTTGCTCGCATTCAAGGCCAAGTTATTGACCTTGACCTTGACCTTGGAATAACACCTGCGCATATCAAGGCCAAATAACAATAACACACCTGCGCGTTCAAGGTTGACCCTACTGCGCATGCGGAAACTCACGAAGCATCATATACCTCTACTCATGTTGAACTGCATAAGCAGTATAACACAGGCAGCGCCATCCATTAGCAGTTTCAAGCAGTCGGAGTAGAATTTACGGTGAAGTAAAATATTTCAACAATGAATGAAGTCTACTTATCAGGGGTACATGTATCAATACGTAAAATTGAGAATAAGTTCTCTAAACCACCTGTCAACAAATCATGGTAAAACAGCTATTCTCCGGGCTATATGCCCCTCCGAGCGCTGGATTACATACCAAAATTTGCCGTATTTTGACTAACACTGTTAGACAACAAAATACTTGGTTTGACTGCAAGAAACTATCAGGAAGAAGGAAGCTTTCTCTTTAGTTAGGATGTCGTTACCTGCGTACCGGTTTCGAACTCTTTTGTTCTCGTCAGTACAGGATAAACGAACATACCTGCCTTCCAAAACAGCATATCCTTAAAGCTAACCATGTCGAACAGCATAAGCAGTATAACACAGGCAGCGCCATCCATTAGCAGTTTCAAGCAGTCGGAGTAGAATTTACCGTGAGGTAAAATATTTCAACAATGAATGAAGTCTACTTGTCAGGGGTACATATATCAATATGTATGTAAAATTGAGAATAAGTTCTCTAAACCACCTGAAAATTCCTTATACAATAAGGATTTGAACAAATCATGGTAGAACAGCTATTCTCCGGGCTATATGCCCCTCCGAGCGCTGGATTACATACCAAAATTTGCCGTATTTTGACTACCACTGTTAGACAACAAAATACTTGGTTTGACTGCAAGAAGCTTCCTTCTTCCTGGTAGTTTCTTGCAGTCAAGCCAAGTAAGTAGTGATCTATAGGGGTCTGACCATCATGCCAAAATGACGTAGGCATGCCAAAATGACGTAGGCATCTCGTAAGCACATGGTGGCGCCATCTAGGGTGAGTGAGAGGTACTAATTTAAGTTAGAGGTTCGAATTTTGATGGTCTAGTGTAGATTTCTGTAATTTTTGGAACAAGTTAAGCCATCTTGTTTTTCTAAATGGATATTAATTTCATTTAAGCTATGTCAGATGTCACCACCTGTCAACCATCAAGAAAAGCCTCCCTTGGAGCAGGTGTCACTCACATGATCACAAGAGTAGTAAACATTTAAAGTCTATTTGTTTGGACGATAGACCGATGTAAATATTAACCCTACAGGTCATAGCCTGACGATCTCGTCGAGCCTCCACCAGCTTCCTATTCGTATTGGCCGACCGGACATTAAATTGAAAGAGGCGTGTCAGAAAGCTATCGGCGGTATTTCGCAGGATTGTAATTAGGCTGTCTAGTGAAAAAGGCTATTCGACTTTCTTTCGAGTTTTGACTTGTTTTGTAGTTTTAATTTTTTGCGTTGATTTTTAATCGCTTTTTGTTTGTTCGGTTGTCAAGGCTGGCAATTATTTAAGTTTTTAGTTAGTTATAAACAGTTTTGCAGTTTAAAGTTTTCCTTCTCAGTCTCAATGCGGCCCTGTTCAATTTCACCGTTTGAACCGATCACTTGTAGGCAGCGTGCATCTGTTTATATTCGGTCTATCGTCCAAACAAATAGACTTTAGGTTATGTTTCGAGTGTTAAAAAAAAGTCATTAAACTGACTGAATAAAAAAACGCTGTTGTAAAATTAAGGTTTCGAAAATTTTCTATGAATTATATAAATGAGGAATACTATTTTTAGTGAGCAATAACAAAAAATATACACCTTTTTTCTGGTATCATGCATTAGCAAACTGGTTAGGAGTCGCCAATCAGTTCGGGTCACTGGGGTTATCACATGTTTTTCGCTTGTGTGTATGGTAAAAGCATCGTAGTTAGTGAAGAAGAAATAAAACGATCTGTATTATTTATTGAATCACGTTGACTAATTGTATTAAAAATATTAAATAGTAGCTAACCCAATCCATCCCTGTTGAACCTAGCCTACTCCAAACGACAAATATATATCACAATACCCACTAATAAAGAAATGCCGGAAACATATTTTTCAGCCCTACAAGGTTTTGAAAAAAAAGTATACTACTTCTCCCTTATAATTCTTTAAACCGAATAAATTAGTAAAATAGGATTTATAAATAATATCGAAATACGAAAGATCTGTTCAACTATATATTTATTTTTTTAGTATTACTTTTAAAATTGATTTTACGTACGGTATCGTAACGAATGTAAGATAACATGTTACTAGGAAAGATTTATCGGGTTTTTATTTACAACTAAATGATAAATTATTATAATTATGAATTTATTTAATTGTGATGAAAGAAATATGCTGCGCTTATCAGTATCACTAGGCAGTTTTATATAAACAAGTTTTCAGATTTTGTGCAATCAGTTGCTGTCTAACCACCAATCTAGGTTGAATTACCTGTTATTATTACATAAAATTTATTCTTTTGGTTTTTAGTGAGTGTGTAGTTTATTCTTCGGTAAGTACATTAAATTTTTTTGTCTTTGATATAGAAGTTGTGATTACCGAAGTCCTTATTAATATTTAAATTATGTTGCTTTTTTTTCCAATAGACTTATTTCTCACTTGAACAATATAACACAATAATATATTTAATTTTTACAGCTCATAAAAGTTTTAAGAAAAAATATACTGTGATTCTGTTTTTCAAAAGTAAAAAATTAGGATTTGGTTTGGAATCGGTTTGTTTGAAAGGGAATTGTATTTTTTTAATAAAACAGTTCCTTGTCGAGTAGACTTTTAATTTAAAATGAAACTGAAAAAATATTAAAATGTATCTATTTATTTATTATAGACTTTTGCATATTAAAAAAATATGTTGTGATTCCCTTTTTAAATAATAATATTAAAATTTAGCATTATACACGTACATACATGTTTTGTTTCTGAAGAAAGATTTTACTAGGAATAGTTTGAAAAGTATGTATCATGTTTAATATTGCATTAGTATGTAGAGACTAGCACCTTATCTGCCTTTTTTTTCGATAAATAGAGAATATAAACTTAATAAATATATTTTATTTTGAATTTCATTTATTTTGTTCAGAGAATGGGAGATTTTTTTTCACAGTGTTTAACAAAAAAAAACAAAATACTGTTGAAGATTCCATATATTTTGTGCTTTAAGAAAGGTTTTTTCTTGTTTATACAGACAATACCTATAAAGTAAAATACGTTGTTTTTTAGGAAATGTTTATCTGTGAGCACTGTTCCCAACTATTCGCCAGTAAGGCCAACCTCAAACACCATGGGGACTGTCGCATGAAGATAAAAATCTGCGATGTATGCGGAGGGATCTTTAAGTCTCAGAGGGCTTTCCAACAACATCAAAAGGAAAACCATCCCACCGTGAAAAGGAAGGGTGATACACCGCATACACCCATGGTTAAGAAAACCAGACTGGATTTAGAAGGTGAGCGTGTGTGAGTGTGTGATATTTTTTTTACTTTGTGTTAATTTTTTTTTTTGATTTTAGATACATAGTAATATGGTTTGTTTTTTACTATTTTTTAAATACAACGTATACACTTTTTTTTTGTTAGGAAATAGTTTATTTTTGGTTAAAAAACTGAAACCTATTTTTTTCCAGAACCATCAACGTCAACCACGCAGTATTGTAACATCTGTATGCTCGAGGTTTCCACTAATCGTTGGGCGGGGCATCTCCGAAGCCTTCAGCATAAGAAGAGGTGTTGTGTGAACCAGGAGGAAGGAGTTCAACTCGTGAAGACCTCGTTTCGGAATCGAATTGCAACATATCGCCTTTTATCTAACCAAGACCCTACCAACGTGAAGAGATTCCTGGTTATACTGAAGGAGCGGTTCATTCAGTTGGTACGGGTTAGCGCGATCAATTACAATAACCTGAAAGTCGGCGTGGAGCTTTTCGGTCGCTTCCTCCTACAGACCAAGGGACGGAAGAAGTCAAATCATTCAACACCAAATTCCAGCTGGTGAGTACGGGAACCGATCTGGAGGAGTTATTTGAACAATTCATCGTTATACTGGACAGAAAGTTTTCAGAATTCAAGCAAAAAGACAGCGGTAAGTTAATATTTTATTTTGCTTCAATACAGTAAGTATACTTTTTTATCTCTGGTTACAGGATGAACTCTTCAAGAACTTCTCCATTTAGATTTAAGTATTAATAAGATCAGTCCGCTGAAACCATCGTCCTACATTCCGCTACCGAAAGAAATTGAATCAAAGAAAGCTGTTCTGAATATCCAGAATAATGATAACCAGTGCTTTAAGTGGTCAGTCCTAGCAGCCCTACATCCAGTACATTGGTCCCAAAATGCAAATAGGATCGCGAACTATGTGCCTTTTGGAACTGAGCTGGACTTTACAGGTATGAAATTTATATAAAATTCCAAATATCGAACAAAGTTCGATATTATGGAATGTACATCAGTTTTGATTTCTCTCTGGCGCCTCATCCCCGGACGCGTTTCGCCGTATCACGGCTCATCGGCGGGGCTAGAGACGACAGAGAGAAATCAAGCCCGAAGGCACTAATAGCTGTACCAGCATAAATAAATGGCAAAACGCTACGGGTAGAGCCATCTCGGCAGATCTGTGTATTACTTGGCCTAGATCTGCCGAGATGGCGCTACCCGTAGCGTTTTGCCATTTAGGTATGAAATTTCCGATTGAACTGAAAGATATATCCAAGTTTGAACAACTCAATAATATATCCATTAATGTATATGGGCTTGATAAAGCTTTTGAAAATGGCAAAAATATTATTGAAGTTGTGGGACCCTTATACTTTGCCGCATCTCGAAAGAAAAGGCATGTTAATTTATTAGTAATCAGTGATGACTGTGGAAATAGTCATTATTGTTTAATCAGAAACATGTCTCGTCTGATCTCAAGTCAGTTATCGAAACATAAAGAAGCTAAATACTTATGTGATGGTTGCTTGTCGTATTTTTATTCGGAACAAAAATTAAAAGCTCATCAAGAGCATGATTGCGGTCACGTTTTGGCTAAAGTAGCGACGACAAATTTAAAGAAAAATAAATACGGTGAAGAGGTTCCTGAGAATATCCTGAAATTCACCGATTTTGAAAAGAAATTAAAAGTACCTTTCGTTGTTTATGCCGACTTCGAGACAATCCTAGAGCCCATACATATAAAGCAAAATGAGTTAGACCCCGAAATTTCCTATACCGTACGAACACACAGACATATACCGTATTCCTTTGCCTACTACATGAAATGCGACTTTAACGATTCTCACTCGATTTTCAGGAGCTATAGGGGTCATAATGCACATAAAGAATTTGTAAATCAGTTAGAAGCTGATTGTAAATCACTTTATAACCGATTTATGAAGAATATAGTGCCCATGACTCCTTTAACGGCTGAACAGGAAACTGAGTTTCGTGAAGCCATGGTATGTCATATTTGCGAAAAGCCATTTAATGAAGGAGATGAAAGAATACGCGATCACAATCACAAGACAGGAAGTTGGAGGGGGGTAAGTCACTCTGTGTGCAACCTAAATTACAAAGACCCAAATTTCATTCCTATATTTTTCCACAACATGACCGGCTTTGATTCCCATCTATTTATCAAAGAATTGGCACTTCATAAGGAAAAATTGGACGTTATCGCTCAAAATAAGGAAAAATACATTTCCTTTACCAAACACGTATTGGTGGATAACGTCGTAAACAAAGAAGGAAAACAACGACAGGTATTTTTAAAGTTGCGCTTCCTCGATAGTTTTCGATTCATGGCCAGTAGTTTAGATAAATTAAGTCAAAATTTAAAACCGGAACAATGTCGAGAAGTGAGGAAATTTTTACCCGATGAAAATAAATTTCAGCTTATTCGACAGAAGGGCGTTTTTCCATATTCTTACGTGGATTCATTTTCAAAATTAGACTACACCAAGCTTCCATCAATTGATGACTTCTATAATGAACTACGTAAACAGACTGTCAAACAAGAAGATTATAAGCGTGCGCAGATTGTGTGGAATTTATTCGAGTGCCAAACTTTAGGTCAATATTCCGATGTTTATTTAAAATCCGATGTATTAATATTAGCAGACGTTTTTGAGAACTTTAGAGACGTGTGCCTAGCGACTTATAATCTAGATCCTGCGCAATTCTTTACCACGCCTGCGCGATCATTTTCAGCCGCACTTAAATTTAGTGCTGTAGAAATGGAGTTGCTGACCTATCTAGACATGGTACACTTCTTTAAACATGGTATTCGCGGTGGTGTCAGTCAGTGTAGCGTGAGAAAAGCATTTGCGAACAATAAATTTGTCCCCCATTATGACGCTTCCAAACCCACCTCCTACATTATGTACTTGGATGCTACCAACCTGTATGGCGCAGCCATGTCGCAATATTTACCAACGGGAAATTTCCAGTGGCTGGAGGAGGATGAAATTCAAAATTTAAATTATATGAATATCGCGAAAGATTCAAAAACCGGATACGTTTTGGAAGTGGACTTGGAATACCCCAAAAATTTACATTATTTACACAATGAACTACCCTTTTGTCCGGAAACTATTGTGCCTCCAGATTCAAAATTCAAAATTTCAAAGTTAATACCCAATTTTGAGAAAAAGACTAGAAATATTATTCATTATCAAAATTTGCGACAAGCCATTGAACATGGCATTAAACTCACAAAAATCCACCGGGTTATCAGTTTCGATCAATCTCCTTGGCTCAAAAAATATATCGATCTAAACACAGCGATGCGAAATAAAGCAAAAAATAAGTTTGAAAAGGACTTTTTTAAACTTATGAACAATGCTGTGTTCGGAAAACTATGGAAAACGTAGAGAAAAGGGTGGATGTTAAGCTTGTTTCCCATTGGGAAAATATTGGTAGAAGGTTGGGGGCCGAAGCGTTAATCGCGAAACCTCATTTTAAAGACCGTACCATTTTCAGCGAAAATCTAGTGGCAATTCATATGAGAAAACAGAAAGTCTTATATAATAAACCTATTTATATAGGGTTTTCTATTTTAGATATTTCCAAAATCATTATGTACGACTTTCTGTATGGGTATATCAAACCTAAATACGGTGACAACGCGGTCTTGCTCTATACTGATACAGACTCCCTTATCTTACACATTACAACGGAAAATTTCTATGATGATATAAGACAAAATTTGGATACATTCGACACATCTAATTACTCACAGGATAACCCACATAATGTTCCCGTAAATTCTTCTGTTTTGGGTCGAATGAAGGACGAATATGCGGGAAAAGTTATTTGGGACTTCTATGGAACCGGAGCGAAGGCATATTGTGTAAATGTGGACGGAGAGTTGACCAAAAAGGCTAAAGGCGTTCCCGACTACGTCACTAAAAAAGAACTATGTTTAAATGATTATAGAAAAGCTGTTGACGTAGAAGGGACCCTTATTCGCCGTCAAATGACCACATTCTGCTCTCATTTACACAATATGTATGTCGAACTGAAAAATAAGGTAGCCTTGTCACACGCGGACGACAAGCGTTTCCTTATTCCCGATTCCGAGTACACACTTGCTTGGGGTCATCGAGATCTGGTTTTGTATAAGGAATCATTGGAAATTCCATGAGTGAATACTGACCACAACGGCTATTCTTTGATGAAATTTACTTTCGGTACCTGTTATCGGTTTAGAGAGAGTGAGAGAGAGAGAGAGAGAGAGAGAGAGAGAGAGATGTGATATTAGGTTAAAATTTTTTTAGTTTTATTTCATGTGTTTATTTTTTTGTGTTATTTACTGGTTTTTTATAACAATAAACTATTTTTTGTGATATTAGGTTAGGTATTTACTCTTTTTATTGTTTATTGCTGTATTTATTATTTAATGTATTTATTTAAGATATTTTTTATTTATTATGTACTTATTGTTTTTAAATGTATTTCTTTATTTATTATGTACTTATTGTTTTTAAATGTATTTATTTATTTATTTGTTTTGCTACCGACTATATTATTTCCGATCAACATTCTAATAAATAAGTGTTGTTTGAAATAGCTGTTTTATTTCTTAAAGTAGGACGAACAAAAAAACGTAGTTAAAAGAACATCATTTATTTAGTTACCTTATAATATTCAGTATTTAATTTATACAATTCATAAACGTGTTTTGAAAACAATCGAATAACTTTATCAGTCCAACGAAATAGGTACTTATCTGTAGTGACATCTTCAAACTTGAGACTCCTCTTATCATCATTATGATGAAACACTAAAGTGTACTGCCCAATTATTATAAATATATCCACCCAGTGCGTATTGAAGCAATCAAAAGTGCTTAAAAATTCTTCAAATTCATCACTAGAGAAAGAAATTTTGCCATAACCAATAGTATCCACAATTACTTGTTTGCGCTCCTCTTCTGATGTAGTAAAAATTACTGTTATAAAGTCATCAATCTCGTAAACTCGGTTAGGCTTATTCTTAGGGACAGTCGCTTGAACATCAGGACATCTAGAAGGAGATTCAAACACGTTATCCCAGCTAGAGGAGGAGGTTGCCATTGGTAAGTTTAAATGGTAAGGTTTAACAATATTCTAACCAAAGATTTATTTTCTTCGTAAAACTTGATGTCTCTTTTCAGTTTACGTATTTTACGCAAATGATCTCTTAATTTAACCTTTAAATCAACTGCCTTTGTCATAAGCTCGAGACTAAATGTCTAAATTTCTTAAGGAGTTCTCTTAATATAGGACAGCACAAATTAAACAGGTAATACGGTTTAACATCTTTATTTGGGTAAAAAATCATAAATATATTTATACAAGATTTTAGCATTCTGAACACTACAAGTGCAATATTCTAAACCATGATAAGAACAACTGGTTTTACTTAGAACTAATTTCGGTACATTGATACTGTCTCTAGTAAATTCTAAATTAACAATATCGGGTATATGCTTAAGATATTTCATCGTAGCAAAAGTTTCAAGTAAAAAGGCCTTCTTTACATGCCCCTTCACATAGATGACATCAACATCTCGTAGATCGTTGTAGATAATGCGGTAAAGTTCATTGTAATCGGTTTCGCCAGAACTATAGTAGAGTCCATGTCGGTTCCCATGCAGAAACTTTGCTTGCTTCTGGCAATCATAGGACAGCTCATAAAACGGCTTAACGGGTTTAAAACGATAGTTTTTTATTTGCTTTCCATCGTAAATAGTCAATTCTTTAGCTTGAAATTCTGGAACGCTGAATCCTTGAACGTCAACCCCAACAAACTTCATCGTGCTGGAGAGGGTTGAATAGTAACTGACTACAAGAGATCGCGTACTTGACCTGTTAAAGCCTGATACTCGAGCACTCGATCATGAATAATTATACAAAAGGCACGTGACTCGGCCGAGAAGTTTTCGGAACTTTGAAACTCCAACTTAATGTCAATAGTGTTACTCTTGAGGGCTTCATTTTGTTTGGAGCAGTCAATAACAAAGAGGGTTCTACTAGCGAAAGCGAGAAAATCCAAAAGCGGCTCCGACCGTTGCTTTCCCAAATATGTTTTTTGAAAGTCCGTATACATCTGATAGGCTTCTGCAAACTGTCTATTGGTAAAGTTTAGATTTAACGACTCATAGGGGTAAACTTCAGAATTTAAATGCAATTTGACGTCGGTGATGTCTAAATTATCAAAGTAGGTACAATCAGCTTCAAAGTTATCTTTTCGCTTCTTCATAAAAAAGACAATGACGTATCGGGCTCTCTCAGACATGGTCTTAACGGTCCAAATATCACGCTTTGTTGTTCTCAAAGCAGGCAGTTCATGTAGTTCCCAGTTTCTAAACGGAATATATATCGGTTTGTTCTTTGCAATTTCATCCAAAAGAATTAATTTCACTGCATCACTCGGGTAAATATGTCTAACTTTCAACTCAACCGTTTTTAAGGTTATTGTCGCCTTCTTAGTACCAGTGGACTTGTCGCAGTTGTCATCATGACGGGCACGAACCAGTTTAATTTTCTGTTTACCCATTAAAACATTGTGGTAATCGGCAAACACGCCAAACAAGATTGAAAGTGGGATGCGGAAATTAAAGTGTTTAGATGTTTCATCCAAGGTCTTGACAGTTCCACTTGGCCAATTCCATCCAGCTATGTCTAGAGCACGACTTTCCTGCTCATTTAAACAGAGCATATTTTGAACGGTGCTAACAATACCAGGATCTCGAATCTTTTCAATCTCCTTACCATTAACTTCATAGGAAATGTTGTCAAAGAGAAAGGCTCCGACATTATTGGTTAGATCGCAAGTACCGGTCTTATCAGCAGCATCTGCTTCCACCTTAAACGTACCCTCGATGTAGAGTTGAGCTTCACTCATATCCAAAAAGACATCTTGCTGATTGATAACAATCTCGATTTCGTCATTGTTATTAAAGGAGTTGGTAAAGGGGTGATAAGTATGCCATTCTTCGCGAATGACCGACTCATCGCTCTTGATCTGATTGAAGATTTGAAGTTTTTCTGACATGGTAGCGGTAATGATTGCTTCTAGACTGCAAATATAAGATATTTGAAAACGTGAGTGATCCCTTCGACTTCTGATCACTGAATGATCTGTTAGCTGAGGTATTAGTGTCTAAATACCTTTTAAATACTAGAACCATTTCGTCTAAGTTCTAATCGAATTGCTACTTCTTCACCTGGAAAATTAAGGGGCCTAGAATCCTGGTCTACTAGCGTGAGAGTGATGTTATAGATACTTTTCTGGTTCACAGGTAAATAGATTAGATTCCGTGGCTCGATATTTATACTGTAGCCGGGATCGACAGCTGGTGAGAATTCGTAAAGAGTATGTGAGGGATTATTTGTGTAATACGAGCCGGAAATGATGTTACACTCTACTCTAATAGTAACAACTTGTATAATATCCACAGGTTGATCTGATTCATGGAATTTACCAGACTTTAACAGTTGAGGTGAAAATCCCAACAACTTTCCAATACTGTCTTTTGGCTTAAAGTTTATGTCGTAGACACTGGTTAGCTCGCACTTTAACGTATTGTTATTGGGTTTAAGCGATAAGATGCGATTCCTTTCGTCTGCGGAAGCCCTAGGATCTAGGAGCTTCCGTTGTAGAAACTGTTCGATATCTTCCAACTCGTAGGACCCTGTTGGTATTTCCAGTACTCGCTCCTCCTGATTATTGACAATGTAATAAAACTTGTTTCGACCCTCTTCTATATTAGGGATTGTGTTCCAAGTGTTTAGCGAAATTAATGCTAAAGAGTAATCAAACCTGGAATCGAGTTCTATGGGAGGTACAAAGTATGCTTCAAGTCGGTGAGAGCGACCTTTTAACGTGAATGTCTGTGACATGACTGATGTCAATAAGCACCACTACCTGCATTTATAAAGTTTTATTGTAGAGAAATGCTAGAGCAAGATGTCCACAATTTATCATTCCATAATCCTGGTACTGTTCGGAATTAAAATATATTTTAACATTTCTCATGTACTTGACAAATTCCTTGGGCGGTTTCAAGTTGCCGAAACTATCGAAATAAACAACTCGATTACCGTGTTTCTTGTAAGCTACCCAATGTGTCCCGAATCCTATGTTCCGATCCAAATTAATAACACCACACTCTGTTTTGAGGGGTGCGTTCGGTAAAGTGTCTCGCATAAATACTCCTCTAAAATGCGGTATTTTTAATCGAGTGACGTACGAATTAATATCGTGATCGGATAACGGTTTTTCAGGTAGCTTTATTGGTAGTTTTTTGGCATTTTCCGTAAAAACAACCCATAGCCAGTTTTGTGTTTTTTAAATACAAACCGCTACCCGTTTTTCCCAATGCAATCGCTTCCATTGTTTCGTTGTGTCGTTTCGATTCTTTTAATTTCTCCTTGGCACTTTGAACGTCCTTAACGACCTTCGCTATCCCCGCGGCGCCTCCGCTCAGTGCCCCCAGGGCACTAAGTCCAGCAAATATGGGAATCAGTGGTAGAAACCCACCCTGTTTCGGTAATGGTATTATTCGTGGTACGTTGATCCTCTTACGTCCTCCCACCTTCCTGATCGTTACTCGTGCAGCTTTAAGTATTTTACTGAGAGTCCTTTTCTTACTAACATCACCAGTACCCGTATGTTTAAGTTGTTTCTTAAGCAGAGTGACCACTGATGATAGGGGTTTCATCTTCTTCTTGCCAGCACCCAACTTGCGTTTCACCTTCATAGCGTTAGTTACTAACCACGCTGAAGCTTTTTCGAGCGTTAATATGTGGTCCTAGTAATTGTGGCAAAACCAATGTAATGATTAGTCTTTTGATTGATGAAAATGGTTTAAAATTCGAGAATGTGTACGTGTATTCAAAATCTCTGCAGCAAGACAAGTATGACTTTCTTCAACAGGCTATGAAACATTCCCGTTTAGGCTATTTCGGTTACAGTGATAATGATGAAGTTCTAGATCCCGCCAGTGCCCGACCTCACTCTGTATTCATATTTGATGACGTAGCATGTGAGAAGTAGGATAAAATACGTAATTACTTTTGTATGGGCCGGCATAATGCAATTGATTCATTCTATTTAGCGCAAACTTACTCGAAAATACCGAAACAGCTGGTTCGCGATAATGCTAAGGTATTAATTTTATTTAAGCAAGACGACTTAAACTTGAAACATATCTACGATGATCACATTAATACAGACATGACATTCGATGCATTTATACATATTTGTTCCGAATGTTGGAAAGATAGGTATGGGTTCCTAGTAATGGTGAAAGACAATGATATTGCCAAATGCCGATATCGTAGCAAGTTTGATACTTATATCATACCCTAAAACTTGCGGTTCAGTGTAACACTTAACGTCCTAGAAGTTAGATGTGTGTTAAGTCTCTAGAAACAGGATCTGTTTAGTAGTTGTTTTAGCTGTTTTCAGAAACAGGGGTCTGTTTTTAGCTGTTTCATAGCTGTTTTCCCGAAACAGGAACCTGTTTTTAGCTGTTTTTTCCAGAAACAGAGTCAGTTTATTCGCTGTTTTTCCAGAACAGGGTCTGTTTTGAGCTGTTTTTCCCGAACAGGGTCTGTTTATTAGCTGTTTTTCCCGAACAGAATCTGTTTGTAGTATGTCTACCCCATTAGCCAGCTCGATAAAGACGTTAAACGTAGGATTATCGAAGCTGCACGAACAATAAGAAAGAAGTACTTAGCATTAAAGTTGGAGCGAGGTGAAGAAGATGAAGCTCTTAATAAATTCTTAATGCCTATTACCGATCCTCTCAATAAGCTTGTGAGTGCTTCCGCCGCCGCCACTGCAAAATCTAAGAAACGTAAGATTAAAGTGGAAGAGAGTGTTGATGTAAAACGCAAATTTAAACCACCCATAGTAACTCGAGAAGTGAAACCTCCTGTACAATTTTTAACCGAGGAAACTCACTACGGGGATCATGTTGCTGCTGATGATGATGTGTTTGAAGAACCAGCTTAGGATCCTGCGACACAATCAGTGCACCACATAAGAAAGAATTTTGAAGATTCTCTTCAAAAATCTGAAGTGTTTGAGACTTTTATCGAGCAGTATCCGAAGATTGCTCAAGACTATCTGAAACTATATTGGTCGCACTCTGCCGAAATAGATGCTAACAGCCTGAAATATGATTTGGTGACTGATTCTTGGAGCTTAGGTTCAGAACCGGTGAATTTCTTAAAGAATGGTGATATTCAAGTTGGCTCCCTTACGTATAAAGGAACTCTGGGACTATACGATTTATTGTTTCTCAAGGTTCCTCAATTTAATACCTCTGCCGATGAAGAACAATATAGAGATATTTTAAAGCGAACAGATTTATACTTGAAAGACAATGGTCAGTTGAAAGGTAATAGATCCCACAAATACAATGCCATTGTGAAACCACTAATTTCGAAAGGTTCTACCAGTAAAATTCCTTCGCCCGGGGGTAAAATATTGACAAGATCGAAGTCTGAGAAATCCGGATCTGTGAAATCCGGATCTGCCTTAATGGAATACAACGAAAAACCCAAAGAATATGTCTACTACGATGACGTAAATGAGCTGGTTGACAGGTTAAAAAAGCTAGACGCTTCCAATCAGGTTGGTAACAATAATAACATGAACGAGATTTGGAGCATTTTGCACGAATTGGAACACCTTGGAGTAATTGAATTCTATAAATAAGTTTGTTAAAGCTGTTATGCCTTAGTACCGCAGTAATCATGAATAAGTTTGGACGTTCCTTGCCCACGTCGTCTAATCAGAAAAGAGTGAGAGTATTGCAAACACCCAACTTGATCACTCTTACAAAAGATGGCGATTACAATATTCAAGATCATCGGCTTTGTAACGTCAAATCACCAACAGATGTTGCTGATGCCGTAATGAGAAGAAAATATTGGACTCTGCTTATAGTCGTTTAAAGGTTGTGGGGAGGCAAAAATTCAAAGTTGGTGACATTGTTCGCATAAGTAAGGCCAAGCACGTATTTGAAGAGAGTTATGTGCCCAATTGGACCACTGAGTTGTTCAAAGTATCTCAGGTAAAGATTACCAATCCTACAACTTATTTGCTAGAGGATATGCGTGGTCAACCCATTAGTGGTGGATTCTATGAAGAAGAATTGGAAAAAACCAAACAATCTGACGTATTTCTTATTGAACAAGTTTTGCGGAAAAAGGGCAAAAAGATGTATGTGAAATGGCTTGGGTTTGATAAGTCTCATAACAGTTGGATAGATATAGTTAAGGATGTGGTTTAAGCGGTCGTTCTTTGTATAAATAGACAGCATTTTCCGACTTTTGGCTAGTTAAAACTATGCCGTATTGCAAAGAGTGTGATGCGGAAATTTTATCCCGTAGTGCTCATAACCGTACCACAAAACATAAACAACAATGTAGTGAGAACTTGTACTCTCATGTAAAACTAGTTCGAACTGCTTTTAAACAGCGGATACTAACTTATCATCTGACGGGTGACTTACATTCGACTGATGTTAAGCAATATTTAGAAGATCTAAAAGATACGGTTATTACTCTACTCACTGATCCTTTAAAGACCTACTATCGGCTTAAAGTTAATATGGAGCTATATGGTTGTTATCTGTTGGCATCAACACAAGAACAAGACATTAAATCGTTTAATACAAAATTTAGTGTTATTTCTCCCAACACTAATTTGGAGAACTTTTACGGCGAATATCAGATCTCTCTAGTGAAAAAAGCTTCCGAATTTACCGAGATGGGAAGTGGATGGGCGTTATCCAAACTACTGTTTCTCGAACTTAACATTAATAAATGTAAAGTGGGGGTATAACACTCTCTCTCTCTCTCTCCCTCTCTCTCTCTCTCTCTCTCTCTCTCCCTCTCTCTCTCTCTCTCTCTCTCTCTCTCTCTCTCTCTAATAATAATAATAATAATAATAATAATAATAATAATAATACGTTGGTGATAGACATCATTTCATTGCTAACCATGGCTAGTAAAAGTTGTACCGCTGATGTTGCTGCTCGGGAGTTGATGGAAGGAGACGATAGTTCCCGAAGCTCATCACCCTATTGGACATATCTAGACAGTATGATTCTCCGAAGTAACCGAGAAATTAGCAATGAGAAGAAACTTTTGGGTGAATTTTGCTATCCTGTTGGTAATTTTACAGTAATTGTAGGCCTTAGTGTTGCTCGGGGTATGATATCAAGTGTAAAACTAACCACAACAACAACAACAACAACACCCGAACATCAGCAAGTCTCCCTCAGCCATTCTGACTGGATCGAATTTTTGGAGATGATTGATAAGATGCTTGAAGATACTGATGGTAGTGTGACAACAACGCTAACGTCTTCATCGGAAAATTTTACCGTATCCAGTGCTATTCTTTTGAACGAACGAATATTTAGACTTAGAAGTAATGATGTAACTTTAACGTTTTCTTGTAATGATATCAATTGTATTGTTAGCATTAAGCATTTAATTAACTATAGATTAGAATTAGTTGAACGTTTACAATTTAGAAGCTATTATGATGATACTTTGCAGTATGCAAAATGTTTTGTCGATATTAAGGAAAACTTTTTTCAAATTATAACCAATCTGTGTAATTTAAACCCATTTGAACAAAGTTATTACATGTTGGAATTATTGCATTACAATTAGCAAAAATTGTTAGATGACTTTGATAAACTGTATATGTATACTGATGTATCTGAATAATAATAAATATTGTAATGCTCAAAGTTCTTTTATTTTCCCACTTCCCCCCTCTCCCCCATTTTGCTGCTACTGCTACTGCTGCGGTTACTAATAAATACGATTCGATTCTGGCAGAGTTTTCATAGTTGTTCATACATTCGTTGCATTCAGTTGTAGCCTGTCTAGACCTGTCGCGACTTGTTTCGTAACCTTTCAACATGAGTATTTCGAAGCTTACCTTATTGGAACTTAATGATCAAATTAACCAAAGTGTTCAATTTTATGAGTGTAGAAAACTTGCCGCTTTGGATGTAGGAACAGTGTATCCTATTAAAAAACTGAAGTTTGTCACAACACGTTTTGGAAAAACTATTGTTGCCACATTGGCCGATATTACGCAGAAGAATGCTATCTTTCAAACATTTTTACCCCAACGGATAGCTGAAACTTTATCGTAGGATCTGGTTGACCAAATGAATATGACCAGTGATAAGTACAGTTTGACTTATTTGGGACGGAGTTCTAATGCTGCTCCTGGAGGTAACACTCGCGCTCTCGTTCAGTTTGGATGCTTGGAATAAAACCTGTTTCAGCTGGTGTTGGTGGTGGTGGTGGTGGGGTGTATTTTTTCCTATTTAACGCCTACCATTATTGGAGACTGTTTAGAAGTTAGTTCAACACCGTCGTTGTCGTCGTCGTCGTCGTCGTTACCTTTACGTTTCATAAGTGTGTAAGATATCAAAAGAACATCAGGAAGTTTGCATCGATCTTCAAGGTTACCCCTTAGCCAGTGGGTTTATATCGAAGGAGTTGGCTGTGTATGATGGCGTACGATTTTGCAGCTTTCTCTTCAAACCTCCGTATGGTAGGAAATTTTTAAAACCCGAAGATCTCAAGATAGTAGAACATTTGGAGGAAAAATACCATGGACTAATGTGGGAGTCTGGCTGTTTGGACTTGAACCAATTTGAAAGTGTTTTACGTGACATATGTCTTCAGTATGACTGCCCTAAATTTCTGGTTAAGGGTGATTTAAAGGCAACTTGTTTGAAGCAGATTTTTGATTCTTCCCTTATATTTAGTATTCCTTTAAAGACTGAACCTAAATTAAGTAAATATAAGAAAGTTGTGGAATGTTTTCACCATAAGCACTTTAATGTTTGGCATTGCGCCTGTAATAATGTTAAGTTATTGTATAATTTCCGACATTGTTTTTTAAATGATCTGGAATAAAAGTATATAACATATTTTCTTTGTTTTATTTCTTAGTATAGTTAGATTATTCTCAGTAGAAAGACGTTGTAAAATGGCTAGCCGCATTATAGATGGTACTGATTGCTTAGACGATGGTCTTGGCGTCATGCGTACTTTTGAAGAACGACTGATCACGTTTGCAAACTGGCCCAATAAAGTTAGCCCTAAAGACTTAGCACAAGCTGGTTTTTATTACACCCAGCGATTAGATATAGTTCAATGTGTCTGTTGTCATTGTGAGTTTATCGATTGGCAGGAAGGAGATGATCCGCTAGCCGACCACTACAAGTACTCCAAACATTGTCAGTTAGCTAAAGTATTGTGGAAGTGTCGACAGTTGAAAAAGGTAGTTACATCCCGCAGCTTGAAGAAGAAGGAGATTAAAGAACAGCAACCGCTCCGAACGCTCCATGTTAGTTTTCTGTTCTTAATACCGCTTTTAGTATTATTAATCAGTGGAATTATACACATCTACGACCTTATAAATCTCTATCATTCGCAGTTTTGAATCATTTTGACGTTAACCATGGCCGTGTTAAGTTCGTCCTACATTCTCCTCGTTGCGTTAACGCACAACGTATTCTACGTATACATGCCAAATAATGTTAAGGATGCAACCATCATGATTGAAACCAAGGATTTTCCCTCCAATAATACATGGCTAAGGATGGTTTATGAAAGAATAGATAATCAACAAACACCTGTTTTCTCTATGAAGGTTCCTGCAACAGAATCCCGCAGCTTTCTTCGATACAAAGTGAAGTTCATCTTTCGAGATAACACCGTTGGCGAAACAGATTGGAAAACATTAATTAGTGAAGATACATTAACTACAAAACCATCGTTATTATCGAACAGTGTTTTTAATTTAATTATATTTATAACTATAGCTTGTTCATTATTGTTAAGTAATCTAATATTTAATATTTTTAAGACAATTAGACAACATGATTAAATAAAAAATAATTTTCTCCTACAGAGCGTTTTTTTATTCAGTAAGTTTAATGACTTTTTTTTAACACTCGAAACATAACCTAAATGTTTACTACTATTGTGATCATGTGAGTGACGCCTGCTCCAAGGGAGGCTTTTCTTGATGGTTGACAGGTGGTGACATCTGACATAGCTTAAATGAAATTAATATCCATTTAGAAAAACAAGATGGCTTAACTTGTTCCAAAAATTACAGAAATCTACACTAGACCATCAAAATTCGAACCTCTAACTTAAATTAGTACCTCTCACTCACCCTAGATGGCGCCACCATGTGCTTACGAGATGCCTACGTCATTTTGGCATGATGGTCAGACCCCTATAGATCACTACTCAAGTAATTTGTTGTCTAACAGTGTTAGTCAAAATACGGCAAATTTTGGTATGTAATCCAGCACTCAGAGGGGCATATAGCCCGGAGAATAGCTGTTTTACCATGATTTGTTCAAATCCTTATTGTATAAGGAATTTTCAGGTGGTTTAGAGAACTTATTCTCAATTTTACGTATTGATTTACGTAAAGTTAATCGAAAATTTATTTTCCACTTAATGCAGACGTTACTGATGACACTGTGTACTTGTTTGTCTTAATTTAGACATAAACACATTTTCAAAAATAGTTATTTTATGAAGTTACCTTATACAGGGTCAAAAACAAATAAACTTTGCAAAACATGTGACCAAATTTTAATAGCCCTATTTGGATTTTGTAGAAAAACACACATTTAATATGGCGCTACTTTAAAGAAAATGTGTCTGTAATAAAGCATTGTCAAAACTAAGAAGTTTTATGTAGGTTGCGTTGAGTCTTATTCTGCAACAGTGGTGCAATTTACAAAAAATGGGCAAAAAATCAAAATTATCTTATGCAGCTGAAATTTTGCACATGGGCCAAAAATTGCATTTAGAAAAACTTTTTATAATAAGTTTTTTCGATATTTTGAGAAATAACCCCACTTTTGATTTTTTTTTGGAAAAAATTAAAATTTGGCAGATAATACGGATCATGTGACTACTATTTTTCTGGTTATTTTTCATCTCGATCGAAACAGAAATTGATGCCAAAGTCAAATTTCGAATAAAGCTATTAATAAAAAAAAAACCCCATATGATGGGGACTTTACTGGTCACACTGTATATCGTTATATCAATATTGTAAAGTAGTAATTTATCTTACCAGCCATTGTATGCAAAAAGACCTGAATAGAACGATAGCGCTAGTGAGGTAACTTCAGTTTTGGTGTTGATGAATGAAAAGTGCGCTAGATGACCTGCAAAAGATGAACACGATTACAACAGATAATAACGTTAGGAAAAATAGAAAATGTGAATAGGTTAAGACGAGGGGCGTATACATGAGGAGGGTGGGGCGCTCCCTGTAGGCGCTCGAGTTGGCTAATTATAGTACGACTTGGCTATTACGATCGCGTACCAAAAAAAGTCGATAGTTCAGTTTGAAGAAAATTCGCAAAAAGATCGAGAGTTTAATTTTAAAATGCCAAGTCACCTTTTATTATAGGAAACGCTTTCCGTGGGATTTGGATGAAATTTTGCAAAGCGTTCCTTAGAATAGGATGCAGGCTACTTTTTAGCACTGTTACTGAAAATAAAGTTTATTTTAAAAGTTTGCCAACTCTTTTGAGACCGTGTAGGGCTTGGCTGTGTTCCAAGTTTCTACATAAACATGATTTCAACGCCTCACGAAAATAGACTATAGTGTATTACTTTCAAACTTAAGAATCACTAATGAACCAAAACCATTGTAAGAAGTTTGTCATATCCTTATTTCGTCTCCATCGTAAACGACACTCAGAAACCTATATTATGGCTTATAACGTTAACCCAGATTTGATCGCCTGTAAAAATTAATCCACCGTCCTGTAATCCTGTTGGCTATTGAAAGCATGAAATGGAGTAAATATTATTCATTTAGTAAGACTTTCTGCAATAATTACTTTTCATGCATGATCAATTTTATGCACAAATATGACACAAATATGGACCGTAATCTCTATATGCATATAAGGTCCTGACTGGTTGACAGGCTAAAGCGCTGGCCCAAAAACACCCAGATTCTCCAACGCTAGAGCGGTATAATTTGACAACCAAAAGTCTTAAGCTGATAAGTGTACGAATAAGACAACTAAGTTTTATACAATAAATTGTTTCTTAGTTTTTTTTGCAAATTTATAGAAAAAGGGGCAATTGTAGTACGTACATTCTACAATAAGAGAACTAAATTCATTTTAGCAAAACGTTTTAAGACGAAAATTATTTGGAAACCAAGCGAAGCCCTGAAATATTAGAATAACTCATGGGCTTTTAATGACGACTTATTATGATAGCACAAAAACCTGTCAAAACCTAATTGATCAACTAAAATATCTTAATTTAAACCAGTACTAAATCTTAAAATTTTTTAGTGAATCTGAACGCAAATTATGAATATACGTTCCAATACGTAGGCCAACACTAGGTAGCAATTTTTCAAAGTTCTACCCATAAGTCGGTGAAAAGGGGTAAAAATAAATGTTCACGGACGATGTGGCAATACTGTGTTATGGGTTGGCTTTTGCTTCGGTAAGCGTGATGGGTGCCAGTGTAATGTCCTGGCTTTTAAACCTCAAAAGAGAATATATTGCAAAGCCACCGTTGCCAAATGTGGCTAAAAATAGTTCGCACTAAACTGTTATCATACAGATAACGATTGTGACCCAGATACGCCCTGAGAAGGTTATCTACTTACAACTCTTACCTAATCGACCAAATCAAGCTGCTTGTAGAACACCTCCATACGCTAGCTCTATCTCAAGGGTTGGTTCTTTTAGTGACAGATGAGCGTTTAGCTTTTAATGTCAAAATCGGTAAATTTAGTCAAAATAGAGAGGCGCCACCATAGTTTTACTTTCTAAAGTTAGGCTCTAAAATGTTACTGAAAAATTTGCAAAGTTACTTTCAAAAAGGTCTACGTGGTTGTGGACTCTAGCACGCTTGACGGTGTCTACACCCCCCTGCACCAAGAAAGCCAACTGTGCTCATAAAGGGTACAGCCACGTATACCAGCCCTGGGTCAATAGCCTCAGCCCTGATATGTCCACTAGGCCAAGCGGTACTAGGATCCACCTCCCCCTAATAATACCCAACGAAGATAAATGAAAAGAAAACTACCGACACCGTTTGATTCCAGTCTACGCTTTCCCAATTCTGTACACTTAAAATTTATGCACAAAAGAAAAAGGTTATTAAAAGAGGGTAAAACGAAGTGATCATATTTTTATAGCAAGTTAATGATCTGAAGGACTCCACCAGTAAGGTCCAAAACATTGATTCCCCGATAAGGTACCCAAAATAAACGAACCTCTATGGTACAATCAGTATTGCACAAGATAAATTAAAAATAGGGAAAATTGACCCTCGGCATAAATCAATGTCGTTAACCCCACGGGTAGGTAATATTTTAAAAGCTACACTGAGCTGTCTGCAACCATGGAAGTTGCCTCTCAGTGCGTTGAAACCATGGAGAAGGGTTCTCCAGTTCCCCGCAGAACCTTGTTGTCGTGACGTGGAGGATATAGAAGTTTGTTCCAAAACCGACAACTAATCAGTCTCAAGGACATTGAAGGTCATGTCAAAACCTCCTAATGAAATTTTGGGCTCTACAATACCAATCCCGATAAGTCCAAACCATAAATTCAGGTACTTTAACCCAAACGTAAAACGTTTAATCTAAAAATTAGGTAGTTTAAACCAATACTAAAAAGTTTAGTCCAACTTAAAAACCCTAAAAGAAAATACCCTATATAAGATATAGGCTAAAACAAACCTACGTAAGTTAAATCTAAACTAAAACTGATGAGGTGATTCGCAATTCGTGCTGTGATCAGTGTCGATGGTGGAGCCAGAAACCGGACCCTCCCGGCCCAAGAGAAACAGGCCCAATTAATTTGTGTTTTGAAAATAATTATTATGTATTAAGATTTTTCGTTTTTTCTTGCATTTCTTGAAGTTTAATGTTTCACATTTCTCGTTTTGATGTTAGTTTTCATAAAATAAAAATTGTACAAATGGTCGTTACACAATCGCCTTCTTCCCAGGTTTTCAATTTTTCACAATTAACTTGAAAATTGGTAATCTTTTACCTATGTGTACATATGTATGCTTGATACTGCACTTCATGTACGCGTAGTATACGCTCTTTATGTATAAATGCACAGCATATTAGCTTATATACTCGTAGATAGTTGCAACTCTGGAATAACGAAAATATCAAAAGTTTTAATTAGTTTTCTTGAAAACTCATTACTTTTAGCCAAAAAATTCAAATTGCTGTAACTTCTGACTCATTGGAGAAAAATTAGTATATTAATATTATACAAATAGGTAATAAATTAGCATACAAAAAATCGAGCACCTAAAGAAAAGTTAACGCTCTAGAACATTCTCTAATGGGACTTTTGTGTAAAACAAACGGCCGAGGAGTTACCAGGAAAATGATGACAAAAAAGGTGTACAAAAAAATATTTTTTAAAAATTACCGACTTCTGAGAGAAGATATATCGAAAACGGTGCGTCGTAGTAAAAAAATGTATAGAACTAATCTTGTTGAAAAGTTTATAGGCTTTCATTCTTATGCAGGGAATTTTTCGTGACGACGCACCATTTTTGAGTTATAAGCGAAAAATCAAAAGCAGAGATCTTTCTATCTCCCTCCCCCCCCCCCCCTGAAGCGGACGCTGCGGGCGCACTAGGGGCGGGGACTTTTAGTATGTTTAATTCCTAACTACCCCCAATACATTCCTGAAGCACAAAATTTCCCCCCCTCCATGCACTTTACACCCCCTTTTCGGCCATTCATTGCCAAGCCTATAAGGTTTTTTTTCAGCACCGGAAGAAAAACACATATTTATCGGCATCCTGGCCAGGAAATGTATATTGTTCAAAGACCATACTCATACATTCCAAAAGGGATGATACCCAAGAAATTATATTTGCCCATGTGGCATTTTCCAAAAGAAATTTATCTGGGTTTTATCCCCATATGTTTTCTTGTCGGTGGCCAACGACGAAAAGGGGCGAAGACACGTTGTCTCCTCCTAATCTAATATCAAAAAAAAAATTGTTCCTTCCGTGACCAACTGTAAACTTCAAAAGACCAAAATTCCCCCATAATCTTCGCCAATTCGAAAAATCGCCATAAAAGGTTAATCCTTTTTATTAGTAAAACCCCGGTCGCCTTTGTCACCGGAATACGGCCTACGGTAGGTCCTCACGCCTAAAAATCCAAAAGGAGAAATGTCAGCGTCCTGTCATTGACCTATATGTCAAACAGCTGACTGTCACTACATTCACAATAAAATACTTTTGAAAATAAAAGGCCTAATAACTGTTCAAAATAAATGTATCCCAAAACTCAAGTCTAGACGACTAGCATTATATGCCAAGAAATCTGTCATAAAATTCAAACTATTCAACATGGAAAATAATAAGGAAAAAACCACTCGAACAACATCGAATCATATATTTGTCTTTTACTCTTAGGAAGGATGACAGAAAGTATAAGGTATTGTTTATTAAATTATTATTTAATTGCTGCTTAAGGTTTCTAAAATCCAACAATAAAAATCTTTACTTACAAAATGAGGTCAAAAAAAATGTTTTTTTATTATAAACTCAGAGTGGTTGTTTTCTACACGTAACAACTCTCGAAAAATATTCTCGATAAGATACGATAGTTTTTTCATGTATTATTGTCTTGTATTCTACGATTGAAATGAGTAGTGTGGAAATGGGAATATTCATTCTGTCCCACTCTTGGAATTGACCTTGACATTGTGTATTGACCTTGGCCTCGTGTAATGACCTTGAAAGGTTCATTGTACTAATTATATGTGGTTGATCTTGACCTCGAACGAAATATGTTGACCTTGGGTGAGATTTTTGACTTTGACATTGGTCTGATAATTTAACGATCTTGAATTGTGGTCGAATGACTTTAAAAGTTTGCATGACCTTCCCCCTACTAGTTTACTGTGACATCATTTGTCCTTGAAAAGGTATATTTTACATGCTTTTGACAACCGAAAGAATATTAGAATTAAACGAGTATCAGTTAAATCAACATATAAATTTTGTGTTCGTGTGGTGCTCTGAAAGTCTATTTCCAAGGTATTTTTAAAAAAGAAATATTACATTTTTTAAGGATGGCTATTTCAAAAGAGGTTCTAGATAAAATTAATGATTTGCTTAGTAAGGACGATTTATTTTTGGACCGTAAAAAGGTTACTCAGTTAACTGTAGGAAAAAATATATAATTCAAGCAATAGTTTCAAAGCTTACAAGTTTTGGAAAAACTATTTTCGTAACCTTGTATGATAATACTCATGCTGTTACATTTCAAGTATTTTTGCCCAAACGTATTGCTGAGACCAAATCAGACGATATTGTGGATATTATGAGTAACTCTGGTGGTAAATACACTCTACTTTATTTATGCCAAGGCACTAATATTTATGCTGGTAACAATACTAGACCATTAGTAAATTCCAGTTTTTTGGAATAACGTTTTTATTAAAATTCCTTTTAATATACATAAACATTATGTAAATAGTAGAATATGTTTAAAATATGTAAAACTCTTTTAAATCAAATAATCACCTCAGCGCCCCTATTCGCGAAATCGGGGAACGCGTTCACCATTGATATTGCTAGGCAATAGCCAATCGTAGTCTTCATACCTTGGCAACATCACCGAGGGAACGTTCTCCTAAACTCTAGAATAGGGCTGCTGATCACCTACACGTTCCTTTGTTTCATTAATAGATGTCTGATTATGTATTTGCCAATGAAAATAGGAATTTATATCTGAACTGGTTGTTGCGCACATTAAGAAGAATGGCACAAGATATACTACATTTTTCAACACATGCTGCATCAGATCCCGGATCAAAGGTAAGTCAGTACAGAAGATATATGAAGAACTTTATCAATTTTCCGGCCGGGGCACATCTGTGTTAAAATACTTGTGTGGATTCATTAGTCTAGAGAAATTTTGTGCTGAAATGATTGGTGAAGACCTGAAAGCATTCCTTGTTGACTTACTAAATTTACCAAAGAAATTTCTTGGTTCCTGAAGCCGACTTAGGTGATGTTAATGCTGGTGGTGCTATGATGGATATACAAAAATAGGAAAACCGCAAAATTGTACGAAGCAAATTAATATGCATTTTTAAAGAAAGATTTTTAATATTTGTGTTCATATTATTTTCTATGGTATAAGATATACAAATAAAAACACATTAAAGCATAAGTAAAAGTTTTATTTTTCGAGCATATATAAAACTTTGGAACTATGTTCGAATTGGTATAATTTACGTTTTCTCATATATGTAGTCCAAAGCTATTATTCTTCATCGTCGTTAGCATAACATATTTTCCCCAAATCGTTTCGTTGGCGGAATCAAGTGGTGTAAAAAGAGCAGATTTTTGATTAAATTGTTTTTACTGTATTTTTGCTTTTTTTGCCTTTTTTATGGTAGAGCCAGATGATAATAATAATAATAATAATAATAATAATAATAATAAAGATGTTTATTTATGCC
Organism: Philopedon plagiatum; assembly: GCA_963971165.1. Classification (NCBI taxonomy): domain Eukaryota; kingdom Metazoa; phylum Arthropoda; class Insecta; order Coleoptera; family Curculionidae; genus Philopedon; species Philopedon plagiatum. Next base: position 60,670,394 of record OZ020190.1, read on the forward strand.
AATAAAACAATTAAAAATATAAATATAAAAATGATAAACTAAAAAAGAAAACCAAAAAATGACAGTAGTATACTAGTTGGCAAAATAGGTAGGGTTTTGATTTATAAAAAATCATTCTTCCAATCCTACCCTTACTAAATAATTTTTTATATTTTTTTTGAAAGTTATATAGCTTAAGCCCCTCAGACTAGAAGGAATATTATTATAAATTACAGAAGAGGTATATTTAATCGAAGACTTATATTTTTCAGTATGATGTTTAGGTATTTCTATTGCGTTCTGATTTCTACACTCTTAAAAATATGTTGGTAGTGATGACTAAAATTTAGTCAATACAGCCTTTTCTTTTTGTGAAAACGGACTCAACCGAAACTTAAGTCATCACAACTCAAACAAAATTGTTGCAGATATTGCCTGTGGTACTAGTTAAAACAGTTAAATATGTAAACTAAAGAGGTATTTAATTTTAGTTGCACTAACTAATGGTTGGGTTCAAACTAATTGAAATATATGTTACTTATACTAAGATTTATGTTGTCACTCTAATTTAGATTCATTTTTCTAACATAGGCGAAGGTTGTTATGACCTACTTTATTAGTAAGCAGAACTAAAAAATGTAGTTAAAACAGCTAAATATGTTGTCTAAAGAAGCATTTAATTTTAGTTGCATGGAGTAATGGTTGGGTTCACACTAATTGAAATATTTGTTACTGATACTAAGATTTATACTAATTTTGATTAACTTTTCTAACATAGGTGAAGGTTGTTATGACCAATTTAATTAATAAACATACATTGTTTTAAAATTATGTTTAGTAATAAAGCTGGTCATAACAATATTCATCTAAAGAGTAATTATTACTTTTTCATTGCACTAATGAGAACTTGATAAATGAGAAAAAATGAAGTTTACCATATTTGTCTAATATTTTGGTATATTGTACAACTCGACTTTGGGATGAAAAAACCTTATTGTCATAATCTTAAAAAGTTTACAATTTGGACGCTCGAGGGCGTTAAATATTTGTTGCGTAAATCTTCTTGAGTATTAAGTCCAGTTCTGCGGTTTGAATAAAAATTAATAGTGCATGGAATCTGACAAATTTTTTTTTGCAATCCACATTTTCGGTATGATTGATGAAGTTTTCAAAACTTGTTTACATTTGTTTTACAACCACTTTAATTTTGATTTATCTTATTTTATGAAGTTAAAAAAGGTATGAAATAATCAAGTAGAAAAATGTTCAACAAAGTACTTTATTTGGCTTTATAGATTACTATAACTATAAAAAATGACCAGAAACTCTACAAAGCATCTCAACTAAAGTGTATACTAAATGTAATGTAGGCTGGACAAGAAAGTCCAACTTGTTTAATAAAAAAAACTACAATAACCACGCTATTTTTGAGTCTCTGCACAGCCTGAGAACGATAACAAAATGAACATAAATATATTCTATTTCCTAAATAAACGCTAAAAGAATTAAAGCATTAAACTAAGGCTGAGAACTAATTAGAACCAATTCGTTTATTTCTATTGAAGAACTGGGTTTACACACAAAATATTTTGAACAAAAATAGGCTAGAAAAATTTGTAGATGTCGCTTCACATGCTAAAAAATGTTCATTAAAATTAACGGGTTCAAATTTTTTTTTATCATAAAACAGATATAGTTTTGACTGCTTACTAAAATACAACAACACCAAATTAATGCCCGTACTCGCAACGTTTAACACAAAACACTAGCACGACGCAATAAAACAGTAGCCAAAAAAATAAAAATGTCTGCTCAGTCTGCTAATTGACCTGCTGCCACCGGCTGACACCACTCATGTATGTATGTGTGGGGAAGCACCTGTGCTCACAACTAAGAAGGCATTGCTGCCAAGTTAAATTATTAGTCAATAATGCTAAGAAGTTTGTTGTGACAACTAAATCGTTTTAGCGTCCCTAATTTTTTGTATAGGTAACCACGAATGTTTTTTTTTATTTAATGGAAATATAAGCGAAGGTATCATAACTGTTTAATAAGTTGATAATAAAATTAAAACTCAAGTAACAAAATTAATATTTTGTCCCAACTAATATCATGCAACTTATTTTCTTGTGTTATAGTGGCTGTTTTTAAATGTAAGGAAAACTTATAAAGCCAATATTTTTGCTCTTTTAACTAAAAATACTTATTTCCAACAACTTAAGTATTGCAACAAATGAAAATAAGTTAGGAACGCCAACTCATTTTTAAGAGTGTAGTATTAACATTATGAATATTATTCCTGAATTCAATTTTTTCAAATAAATATCTTGGTTTCTGAGTTAAAATTATTTTATAAATAAAACAGGATATGTGGATTTCGCGTCTTTTTTCTAATTTAATTAAATTATGTTGGTCAAAACTAGGTGATACGTGATCATACTTTTTTAGCCCTATTGAAAAACGAACACAGTTATTTTGAAGAATTTGTAATTTCTGTTTATCTTCGTTACTGATATTTTTGTGATAAATGATATCACAGTAATCTAATCCACTTAGAATAATTGAATCAACCAGTCTAAGTTTAGTATCGGTATTTAAGTAGTCCTTAAAGTTATATAAAATTCTTAGTTTGTAGTATGCTTTTTTAATTATATTTTTTATATGTTCATGAAAATTAAGATGCTGATCAAAAATTACTCCAAGATTTTTGCCAAATTCGATTGACGGTATATTAAAACTATTGTTAAGAACAATTTTGAAATCAGAATTATTTTTTATTTTAGTGATTAATGTTTTAGGACCAGTTAAAATTAAGTTAGTTTTATTTTCATTTATTTTTAATCCGTGATCAGTTATAGTTTTTGAAATATTTAAAATATCCTTATTGATTAAGGAAATACTATTTTTTAAATCTGTGTACTTGATTGAGTGGTATATTTGAGTATCATCTGCAAAAGCTAAAAGATTACCGTGTTTAATAGATAAATGAAAATCAAAAGTGTATATAATAAACAATAAAGGGCCTAATACTGATCCTTGTGGAACACCTCTAGAAATAGGCAGTGAATTTGAAATGTCACAAATGTATTCGTTTGCAATTTTTGTCACTTGTTTTCTGTCAGATAAATAATGTTTGAACCACTGGCAAGTTTTTAGACTAAAACCTATATATTTAAGCTTTGCTAATAACATTTCATGATTTAGAGAATCAAAGGCTTTAGCCAAATCGAGAAAGACTATATTAGTAACAAAACCTGAATCCCAATTTTCTAAAATATCATCTTTAAGTTTACAGAGTAAAGTAGTAGTACTAAAATTTTCTCTAAAACCTGATTGATTTTCTGGTAAAATATCATATTTTTTAAAATACTCTATTATTTGGTCAAAAACTATACGTTCTAAAATTTTAGATATTACAGAAAGTAGAGAAATTGGTCTAAAATCATCTACATTTTCTGCGTTGTGAATTTTAGGAATCGGTATAACTAAACTAGTTTTCCAGATATTAGAAAAATTATTATTTAGAATAGAACAATTTATTATATGTTTAATAGTATTTAAAAAATTATTATTCATACACAGATTTAACATGCGTAAAGTAATACCATCTGTTCCACATGATTCAGTTTTAATTTTTGATAAAATTTTAACAATATCATAATTTGTAATTGGTTTTAAATTTAGAAACACATCTTTACCAATTTTAGAAAACTTATTATTCAAATAAAAAGATAGTAAATTTTGGTTTGGAGATCCATTTTTTACAGAATTTATAAAATGATTATTTAGTACTTGTGCACAAGGATATTCATTTACTGATTTAGATTCTTTTAAATTAATATTAAATTTTTTCAAGTTTTTCCAAAAAAGTGTTGGATTATTTGGATTTATATTATTCTTTATAAATGTTTGCTTTTCTTTCTTTATAAATTTAGATAGAAAGTTTCTTATTTCTACATAATCTTTCCAATTTGATTCAGATTTATTTTTACAATATTTTTTGAAAGCTTTTTTTTTTAATTTTGCAAAATTTTTTATATGGTGCACCTAATGCGCTTAACGATTCAAATAAAGGCTGATAATGCAATATTTTTTGAAAAACTTTCATTGTTTCTTTAATTTCCCTATCGTTTTTGAATATTAATGGTAACAGATCTTTATTAAATACGGAAGCAATTTCCACAGCAAACCTATGAACTTTTTTCTAACACATTTTAGCCTAGCGGCATCATTATTATTTGTTGTTTCTTTCACATTACTTAAAGATTTTTCTTCAATATTGAAATTTAAATCAGGTGTAAATTTAAAGCCTATTCCTGGTGGTTCAGGTATTAACCGTTTGTTTTCTAACGTTTATGACGCCCAAATTTATCAATAGTATTAACACGACTCATTTTTAAATCGAACTAAGCTGCTTTTGCATAAACCACCTATTTTAATTAATTTAATTAAAATTTAGTTAAAATTAATTAATTAAAATTTTAAGCAGTACTGGGAACTTCGTTAAACAAGAATCATTTAACACATTATCTTGCGAAATTTGCTTTTTGACAGATTTGACCTTTTAGTTTCTCCTTTTCTTGTCGCCTTTCTCCGCGTTTGTATTGTAACAACTTTTTCATTTCTCCTAAACGAATACACAATGCTGAAATAATCAGGAGTATTTAAACACATAACCTTAAGATATGTAACTTTCAATTTTCTTCCCCTTCCCTTTACCGTTTGAACTCCAATGTGCGCTCCCTTCCCATTACCTTTTCCTGTAGAGTATATAAATTATGTGCCCTAGTGTTGGAAGTAGTAGATTAAAAGTTAACAGTTTCGGTACTTATAATATTATTTTAATATTATTTTAAACTCTTCACTTACAATGGAGTCTGATGCAGAACGTCCAATCGCATATGTTCGCCCATTTTCTATTAATGGACCATATATATGTAATAACTGTGATCATTATAAAGCAATAACAAACAAAAGCATGGGTTTCTGTGATTTGTGTGAACAAAATTAAATAAAGAGCGACGAACAAGAGCCTCTGAGACATCCTTCAACGTAACATTTCACAACAGTCACGGTTAGTCAGACATTCAAGGAGCCCGTCTCCAGTCCCATCATTATTACCATCACTGCATGTCGAAAGTTTAGTAAATATAAGAAGCCCGTCTCCGATATTTAATCAAAACGGTCAGCACTGGACTTTCAATTCACCAGCATTATCGGGTGGCTCGTCTAGCCACACACCCTCACTTATAGATCCGCCACTTGATTCATCTGATGAAGAATATCTAAGGGAAATTAGCGACACCGGTGATGACAAAAAACGAGGGTTCCGGACCATATGGACACGAAAAAATGAATTACGATAATTTGGATATAATATGCTTATACGCACCACGTCACCCCAACGCAAATTAAACTTTCTTGGTACGACATTAATATGATTATGAGCTTCAATATTTGTGTATTGGTTTCTTTCCAGTGGTGCGATGTTTGGTGTTATTATAAGTGTTCGTTATTTATGGTAGAAGTCGTAACCATTTTTAGGTCCCTCTGGCCGAAAACTGTTTATATAAAAGATTGTTAAGTGTTCTTCTAACTCGCTCAACAATAGCCGCCCTTTTGGTGGTATATGTGGAATAATGATTAATGTTGTGTTCTTTTATAAGGCTTTGAAAATGTTTACTATAAAATTCCTTTTCTTGATCACTTTGCAAATTGATTGGTATGTAAGCTGCTTCTTTAATAATATAAAAGATAGAAGATAAAAACTGATTATTATATAGTTTTTGCGTAGAATCAAAGAAAATTATAGCAACGCATAAGATCGATCATGCTCATATAAACGCCATATACCCCTCGATGGATTTTCTCTTTCGGAGAGAAAATCCACCAGAATTTCGTACGGAATTGGCGGCCGCGTGCAGTCGAAATGGTATCCATTGTTGCCTCGTTTCGCTTGCTATCAAGTTGCTTGTTTGACGGTCGGACGGGATTTTGTAAAGTTCGAATCCTAAAGAGATGGAAATTGGTAATATGCGTTGTTTTGGACATTTTAAATATCTGTTGGGCTCCACTCAAAAAGATAGTTGATTTATAGGGATATATATGAGAGGTGAACAGTTAAGTCCTATCTTCCTTCTTATCAAATTTATTTGTTAAAGCCTACGCGTTTCGGCCTGAATAGGCCATCATCAGGGCGATCTGTAAGGTATCCAAGGAAAAAGTGTCGAATTACAAGAAATCAAAAAATTTAAAAATTAAAAATTATTAAAAATTAAAGGGTTAAAAAGTTAAAAAGATTAAAAAGAATCAAAAACACAAGTTACAAAATCAGGAATTCAAAATTCAAGGTTATAAAAATAAATTTTTCAGTGTGGGTACTTACAGGTCTTAGAGGTCTCGGCACACAATCGCTATAAGTAGGGCGCACCCTGGTCAACAGACAACTTAATTACATAAAACTTGACACTTCAAACTAATTACAAAGGTAAATAACATGTCGAACAACCAAAACACAACTGCAGCAGGATGTGGTGAGAGGTGTCTGTCTGAAAATATATATTTGTTTTTTATTTAAATGTTTAGAGTAGGAATCTTTTTATATTATATTATTTATAATCGATGAAAAATTGAGTGGAGGCAGAAAAAGGAACTCAAAATGGACCCAGAACGGCTTCGAAAATCCTTTTTAAAAAATTGAACGAGATTAGTCTTTAAAGAGATCTATGGCAGTAATGTAGTTCCTAAATGTAACAGTGCTCTGTTCGTTAAGGTTTTGTGGAGAACGAGATTGGGAGAGCGCAATTTCTATGTTTTCCATCACATCCAGTCTCTTCCCTTTGTTAAGATGGTGTAAAACTTTAAAGTTTGTATCTAAATTGAAGGTATGACTGGATGTTTTTATGTGGCTACCAAAGGGTGATTTGTTGGCGTGTTGTAGCCTACTGGAACGAAGATGTTCTTTGATTCTAGTGTTAAAAGAGCGGCCTGTTTGTCCTACGTATTCGGCAGGACATGAATCACAAGAAAGTAAATAAACACCGTTCTTGTCTAGATCTCGTAATTTACTTTTAAGCTTAGAGAACTGGTTGGAAATTGTACCAACTGACCTGTAATATACAAACAGATTTTTATTAAGGTTTTTCAAAGAGCGACCAATTATTGTTGAAATCTTACCAAGATAGGGGAGAGAAATAAAACGTCTGAAGGATTATTTTTCTTTTTGTACAAATTTAGTGTAAGCGTTCTCGCAGAAAGTTTTTCTAAATTTTTTACGGTAGGTGTTATTAATGATATGGAAAGGAAAGCCATTTTTAAGGGCCATCTGAAAAATAATGTTTTTTTCCCGGTCGAAGGATTTCTTTTTCATGGGGATTGAAAAAAGTCTATGTAAGTATGTGTTAAGAGCAGATAGTTTTTGAGAGATGTGGTGACAAGAGTCCCAGGGGATCATATGATCCGCTTGGGTGGACTTTCTAAATATATTGAAATCTATTGTGTTATTATTTCTATTTAGAGTAAGGTCTAAAAAATCCAACTTGTGGTCAGACTCAATCTCCATTGTAAATTTGATTTTGGAATATAAACTATTAAGAAAGTCCAAAAAGGCGTTCAAGTCAAAATTTAGAAAAACTTTCTGCGAGAACGCTTACACTAAATTTGTACAAAAAGAAACATTATCCTTCAGACGTTTCATTTCTCTCCCCTATCTTGGTAAGATTTCAACAATAATTGGTCGCTCTTTGAAGAAACTTAATAAAAATCTGTTTGTATGTTACAGGTCAGTTGGTACAATTTCCAACCAGTTCTCTAAGCTTAAAGATAAATTACGAGATCTAGATAAGAACGGTGTTTATTTACTTTCTTGTGATTCATGTCCTGCCGAATACGTAGGACAACAGGCCGCTCTTTTAACACTAGAATCAAAGAACATCTTCGTTCCAGTAGGCTACAACACGACAACAAATCACCCTTTGGTAGCCACATAAAAACATCCAGTCATACCTTCAATTTAGATACAAACTTTAAAGTTCTACACCATCTTAACAAAGGGAAGAGACTGGATGTGATGGAAAACATAGAAATTGCGCTCTCCCAATCTCATTCTCCACAAAACCTTAACGAACAGAGCATTGTTACATTTAGGAACTACGTTACTGCCATAGATCTCTTTAAAGACTAATCTCGTTCAATTTTTTAAAAAGGATTTTCGAAGCCGTTCTGGGTCCATTTTGAGTTCCTTTTTCCGCCTCCACTCAATTTTTCATCGATTATAAATAATATAATATAAAAAGATTCCTACTTTAAACATTTAAATAAAAAACAAAGATATATTTTCAGACAGACACCTCTCACGACATCCTGCTGCAGTTGTGTTTTGGTTGTTCGACATGTTATTTACCTTTGTAATTAGTTTTAAGTGTCAAGTTTTATGTAATTAAGTTGTCTGTTGACCAGGGTGCGCCCTACTTATAGCGATTGTGTGCCGAGACCTCTAAGACCTGTAAGTACCCACACTGAAAAATTTAATTTTATAACCTTGAATTCTGAATTCCTGATTTTGTAACTTTTGTTTTTGATTCTTTTTAATCTTTTTAACTTTTTATCTTTTTAACCCTTTAATTTTTAATAATTTTTAATTTTTTAATTTTTTGATTTCTTGTAATTCGACACCCTTTCTTTGGGTACCTTACAGATCGCCCTGATGATGGCCTATTCAGGCCGAAACGCGTAGGCTTTAACAAATAAATTTGATAAGAAGGAAGATAGGACTTTAACTGTTCACCTCTCATATTTAACCATGTCCCTTCTGGATAGCAGCTACGACTTCATTATAGCAGACAAAAGTCCGGGTAACCTGCTACATATTTTCGAGAATCTTTCGCATAGGAGAGATAAGTCAGAGGCCCACAGTTGGTTTAACAGCCAATGTCTCAAAGAAAACTTGACTCCCAACTACATAGCTCACAAATTCAGGCAAACCAGCAAAGCTTTCTTGAATCACCGTACAATTTCACTCATTGACAAAGCTAAGCAATCAGCCATCAAGGAGGAAAGAAACCGCTGGTATTCAGTCAGAGATCTGTTGTCTGTGAAACTGAAAATGGTTTATACACTTCTGCTGGTACATTTTTCCACCCTGGAATTGTCAAATTTCCAAGATAATCTCAACGAAAAACGAAGAGAGAGGAGAAGTTCCCACTTTCGCAGCCTTAGAACGAAGCTATCGAAATTACAACGACCAAGGACACTCCCTCCTACCCAACCTATTCCAGAATATTTTAAATTTCATCCAAGAATACTTAATCTATCCACATGTAACTTCAATCCAGAAGAAACAGACTTACTTGGAAAAGGCCTTAAGTTCTCTCCAACCCAAGAGATTACAAAGACAAACATTAAATCACTCATAGCTGATGTAGAGATGTCCTTGCAAAATAGCCCAGGTCTTATGGCGGACGCCGTGAGAGGTAAATTTTCTCTTACAATTAAAAAATTTTCAAAAAACAATTTGAATAATGATACTTTCTCTAACAAAAAGTTAATAAGGAACATCAAATCAAAAATTAAAAACTATGATCTAATCCTTGGAAAGGCAGATAAGGGCAACTGTTTAGTCATAATGGACAAAAAATCGTATATTGAAAAAGTTTCTGATTTCTTAATTAACAATAACACTTTTATTCCCATTAATAAAGATCCATGTTTAAAATATACAGCCGATCTAAAAAGTCTCTTATTAGAATATAATGATGTTTTTCAATCTTTTGAATGCTCTAAACCTAAAATCCCCATGAACCCCATAACCCCCTTTCTTTACGGCATGGTGAAAATCCACAAAGATAATAAACCTATTCGTCCAGTTGTTTCTTTCATCAATTCACCAGTCTATTTTCTTGCCATGTGGCTCAACAGTTTTCTCAAAAATAACTTGAATTTAAATTTTATATATAGCATCAAAAACTCCATAGAACTGGTTAGCAAAAATTACGCTGCCAGACAATTTTATTTTGGTCTCGTTTGACATTGTAAACTTATTCCCTAGCATTCCCAGAATGCAAAGCTATCGTATTATTGAAAAACTACTTAAAGATTCGCCCAATCTTAGTATATCTCAGCGATGTTGTGTTCTTTCCCTATTATAAAAATGCTTGGATTCAGATTTTTGCAGATTTAACGATAAATTTTACAAACAGATCGATGGCCTTCCAATGGGCTCTTCCTTGTCCCCACTAGTAGCGGAAATATTCATGAATTATTTCGAAACAAACTTAATTTTTAAATCTAATCACCATCTTGTCTAGAATATAGAATTTTGGTACCAATACGTCGACGATACATTGGTTGGATGGACGGGCTCCTTGAGTGACTTGAACGCCTTTTTGGACTTTCTTAATAGTTTACACTCCAAAATCAAATTTACAATGGAGATTGAGTCTGACGACAAGTTGGATTTTTTAGACCTTACTCTAAATAGAAATAATAACACAATAGATTTCAATATATTTAGAAAGTCCACCCAAACGGACCATATGATCCCCTGGGACTCTTGTCACCATATCTCTCAAAAACTATCTGCTCTTAACACATACTTACATAGACTTTTTCAATCCCCATGAAAAAGGAATCCTTCGACCGGGAAAAAAACATTATTCTTCAGATGGTCCTTAAAAATGGCTTTCCTTTCCATATCATTAATAACACCTACCGTAAAAAATTTAGAAAAACTTTCTGCGAGAACGCTTACACTAAATTTGTACAAAAAGAAAATTATCCTTCAGACGTTTCATTTCTCTCCCCTATCTTGGTAAGATTTCAACAATAATTGGTCGATCTTTGAAAAAACTTAATAAAAATCTGTTTGTATGTTACAGGTCAGTTGGTACAATTTCCAACCAGTTCTCTAAGCATAAAGATAAACTACGAGATCTAGACAAGAACATCTTCGTTCCAGTAGGCTACAACACGACAACAAATCACCCTTTCGTAGCCACATAAAAACATCCAGTCATACCTTCAATTTAGATACAAACTTTAAAGTTTTACACCATCTTAACAAAGGCAAGAGACTGGATGTGATGGAAAACATAGAAATTGCGCTCTCCCAATCTCGTTCTCCTCAAAACCTTAACGAACAGAGCATTGTTACATTTAGGAATTACGTTACTGCCATAGATCTCTTCAATTTTTTAAAAAGGATTTTCGAAGCCGTTCTGGGTTCATTTTGAGTTACCTTTTCTGCCTCCACTCAATTTTTCATCGATTATAAATAATATAATATAAAAAGATTCCTACTTTAAACATTTAAATAAAAAACAAATATATATTTTCAGACAGACACCTCTCACGACATCCTGCTGCAGTTGTGTTTTGGTTGTTCGACCTGTTATTTACCTTTGTAATTAGTTTTAAGTGTCAAGTTTTATGTAATTAAGTTGTCTGTTGACCAGGGTGCGCCCTACTTATAGCGATTGTGTGCCGAGACCTCTAAGACCTGTAAGTACCCACACTGAAAAATTTAATTTTATAACCTTGAATTTTGAATTCCTGATTTTGTAACTTTTGTTTTTGATTCTTTTTAATCTTTTTAACTTTTTAACTTTTTAACCCTTTAATTTTTAATAATTTTTAATTTTTTAACTTTTTAACCCTTTAATTTTTAATAATTTTTAATTTTTTAATTTTTTGATTTCTTGTAATTCGACACCTTTTCTTTGGGTACCTTACAGATCGCCCTGATGATGGCCTATTCAGGCCGAAACGCGTAGGCTTTAACAAATAAATTTGATAAGAAGGAAGATAGGACTTTAACTGTTCACCTCTCATATTTAACCATGTCCCTTCTGGATAGCAGCTACGACTTCATTATAGGGATATAGTTCAAGAACACAAAAATAAAACCCAGAACTGCCAAAAAATACTTGTAAATTATTTTTTGGTACATCAAAATTTTGCTTGCACGCGATAATCATACTCGTATTATGGAAAAAGCATATACTTTTTCAAGTTTGCAAAAGATGTAGAGGTAAAACATATTAGAATCAAAATATTACAGATATAGATAACTATTTTTTAATCTTACCGAATCTTTCATAGCGGCGCCGGCGCGGCGGTGAATTATTGAAAAGTATATACAGGGTGTCCGAAAAGTCTGAGTATGGGCAAATATCTTTGCTATTAGTAAAGATAGACACCAAATTTTAGGTGTAACTTATTGGTTAGCAATTCTACTTTTTATATTATTGAACTTTTGTAACCCCCTTGAGGGGTGACGCTAGGGGGTTCAGGTCAAAAAATTTAAATGCAACTTTATATCGTGTGATACCTCATTTTAAAGGTCTTCAAAAAAGAAACATTTTACCACAAATCCGAGGTCCGTATCTGAATTCGTTTAAAAAAATGAAAAATTTAAGTACCTTTATTTCTCTTATTACTTTAAAAGTTGTTCAAAGAGACCACCATAAACTTCTTGGAAGTAATAAAGTCGCTTTTGGAACTCTGCCAAGAAGTAACACTTGCCATTCTCGAAAATGTGGGGAGTTAGTTCCAAAATCTTTATTACTGTCAAGAAGTTCATGGTGGTCATTTAACAACTTTTAAAGTAATAAGGGAAATAAAGGTATTAAAATTTGAATTTTGTTTCACGATTTTTAATTTTAAAGGGCTTGCCATTTAAAAACGAATTAAGAGAAGAACCTCGGGTTTACGTTAAAATGTTTCTTTTTTTGAGGGCTTTTAAAATGAAGCACCACACAGCATAGGATTGCATTTAAAATATTTGAAAAGTTAAATTTCATGAAAAATAGATTTATTAACTAATTAGATACACCTAAAATCTGGTGCCTCTATCTTTACTAATAGCAATGATATTTGTCCATACTAAAAATTTTCGGACACCCTGTATGTACGTACACGTTGGACTTGAAAAGTACTATACAGGGTGTATCATAATGATATGCGATGGGTTTTGGGTTATTACCTCAAAACAAAATATATTTCATTGATAAAATGTTAATCTACACACGTTCAAGAGTGAAATTCCATGAAGTCTATAAGTCATCACCGAGTTCAAATAGACCCTGCTTGCGGTTTCGAAGCCATTCCTTACTTTTCATAGCTCAAGAGTTGTCATCAGGTAACAGGTAACATCTCTATTTTGTTTTATCTTATAACATTATTGCTGCAACTAAAACTGAGCAGCAACTTTCCCTTTGAGCTTTAACATTCTCAAATCGACATATAAAAAATACGTACAATTCTTCAAAAAAATAAAAACTTTAGCTTGTAATTTACCCTTAAAACCGCGCCCCGCGAAAATTCGATAGAGGTACCGAATTTTTGCATTAGGTACAAAACAAAATTTTGATTTTTTAGGGTAAATTATGCGTCTTTTTTCTATGCTTATTTGGAAACGTCATTGGTATCTCATAACAAAATAGTAGCATGTTAAAAAAATTGAAATAGTGGGAATATAGCTGATAAGTACTCTTTGGTATACATGTAACGATGCTGCTTAAAATTTTAAAAAACAAACTTCCTCGTTTTGAAGACTTTAGCGTATAATTTATGTATTTTCCTTTCTTTCAAATCATAATTTTTTGTCACTACTTAGTGCTCCTTGGAGGGTCATGCAATGTAGGTATAAAAAATATTGCACAAGAAAATGTTCTATAATACAATCGATTGACCATAAAATGTCACTCATGATAATAAATGGTGCATGAAGCAAAACTGTTTTTCATCTCAACAGATTTAATGCACACCAATGGACAACAAAATGATACATTTAATTCACAGTCCATGTTCCAGTTCTCTAAGAAAACCATTAAGAAATACTTGCATTTTGTTAACCGCGGCTGTACAATACGAGTAGGTTGGGATCCTTAAATCTAACAAGATGTGGCTCTAAAAACATATTAAAAGTAAATTTTTAAGCGAACAGCATAAAAATACATGTAAAAAGGTTAATAAAAATATACAGCTGAGGCTAAAATAGTTTAGGTTCAAACAAAACTTTCAAAATCGATTTAGTATTTTGGGAAATAACACTTTTGTTTTTATTTTTATGCTGTTTAATTCCACTGTGTCAAATATTTGGTTTAAAATATTTTTCATTTAACATAGTCATATTTTCTAATTTTTTGGCACACATAATACTTCATCAGAAATTTATCGGGATCAAACCTAATTATTTAATGCGCATGGTTTTATTATGGAAAATCATTAATTAACATTTTTCTATTTTCAAATTTTCTTACTCATACTATCTGTGATCGAAATTTGTGGGCATAGGACTTCTTGTTAGGATTAATGCCAGTTTAATTAAAGCACAACCTTTTTTCTTTTTGGTTAATAGTGCAGCATGCCTACTATTTACATGTTATATTTTCGGTGTGCGCCAAAACGAAAACATTAACAGCCAGATTCTCCAACGCTAGTTGGAAGACAACCAAAAGCTTTAAACTGATAAGTGTAAGAATAGGACAACTAAATTTTATTACACAATATATATTGTCTAACATACTTTTATTTGTTGATAAAATATCTTAGCTTTAACTTATGTTGTTTTTGATATTTATAAAATATGTACCTAAATACCATGATTTTAATTTTTCATTTCACCAACTACCAGTTGTCCAAAACCATTTAACAGGATTATTATACTAACGCTTCACCAGCTCTCATTAAAAATACATGTTTTTATAAAAAATAATGGCGTGTTAGTTTAATGCTGTGTTAAATTATTGTTTTTTGCAACTAGCACTGAGATATACATGTAAGTATACTTTTCCTTGGAAAAAATAATGATATAACGTCCAAACGCTAATTATTAAAAAATTCTCTCACGCGATGACGTCACTGCGCGCGCCCGACGAAATTGAAGCAGCTGGATATCATACCTTTCGTTTATTGTACCATGCTTATTAATAGATACTAGTAGTGTGCAAATGGGAATTCTCACTCTCCCCCACTCATGGCCTTGGCCTTGACCTTGTGTAATGACCTTCAAAAGTTCAATGTATTAGTGGTTGACCTTGAACGATCAAGGTTAACCTTGAGCGAATTTGTGACCTTGACCTTAACCATGGGTATGGTGCTGATGTGACCTTGAGTGGCGTTTCATGACCTTCAAAGTTTAATTGACATTGTAAGGTTTATATTGAAAATTTGTTGACCTTGACGATGACATTGTGTTTAATGACCTTGAACGGCGCCAGCACGACCTTGGCCGAGAAATGTTGACCTTGAAAGTTACCTTGACCTTTGTCTTTGACCGCTCCTACTTGACCTTGTCTATGTGTAAGTGTGTGTGTGTGGCTTCGACTTGCCAACCTTGTGCATATATAACGCAGGAGAGTTGGTTTTGTTTCATAGTCTGCGATTGAAGTAGTAGTAGCTGAGTCTTAAGCAATATTAAGAAATGTCTTTAGTGTGTGATGTATTATGTGGAAGATCATTTACCCGCAGTTACAATTTGATACAGCCAAAGAAAGAGTCTTGTGCTGCAAGATTTGATAATACGGATGGGGGAAAGCGACGTAAAAGTGATGGTTCCGCAGCAACATCTGCTACGCATACTTGTGTGGTATGTAATGTAACTGTGGCACTAAGTCAGATGCTAGCTCATCAGAGAACACTCGAGCACAGAAGTAAATCTTGTGTGCCAGTATCCCGCGGTGTTGAGCTTATTCACAGTGCGTTTAAAAACAGAATTATACCATACTGTGTAAGCAGTGATAACACCCATGTGGACTATACGATATTTTTTAATGAAATTAAGTCAATAGTGGTTAAGTTGATCAGTGAAATATTAAGAGTACAAAAGTCATTAAAAATTAACATGGTTGTGTTTGGTCGATATTTTCTGGCAGCGCAGGACACATTTAGTGAAAATTGTTTTAATACCAGCAACGAAATAGTAACTGTGGGAGATGATTTGAATGATGTTTACGGATCTTTTGTGGAGGCCATGAAAGTTCAAGCAACCGAATTTCAGGCAAAAGATTCAGGTATGCTAAAAGTAAAAAATTCACATAACAAATTTTTACATTTATTTTACATAACAAATTTTAACATTTATTTTACATAACAAATTTTTACATTTATTTTACATAACAAATTTTTACATTTATTTTTAAAAACACTAACAAATTTTTTAATTTTTTTCAGGATGGGCTTTGGAAAAAAATCTGTATCTGGAGGTCATCAACAAGTACTCACCTCTAGGTGGTTCATCATACATCAAGTTGCCGAAATTCATCGAAGCGAAACGAGCGGTCGTCAACGTGATGAACCAGGATGAGTGTTGTTTTGCTTGGGCTATAACGTCAGCATTATTTCCTGTAGCCAGAATGTCTTCAGAGCATACATCTTACCCACATTTCTCGAGAGTATTAAACTTAACAGGTATAGATTTTCCAGTTAAATTGTGTGATATTACAAAATTTGAAAACTTGAATAACATTTCGGTTAATGTATACGGTTTGGAGACTAGCTTCGAAGACAATAAAATAAAATATGAGGTTGTTGGCCCTTTGAGCTATGCTCCGAAAAAGTTGTTAAAGCATGTAAATTTGCTACTGTTAACGAAAGATTGTAATATTAAAGAAGATGATAATGAACATGGTTGTGATGCAAGCTGTTCAAAAAATCCTTACTGTTGGATAAAGGATTTGTCTCGTCTAGTTTCTAGTCAGATTTCACAACATCACGATAAATTATACTTTTATGATGGTTGCTTAGTTTATTTTAGAAAAGCATCAGCTTTAATATCACATCAAAAACATGATTGTAAACGCATCTTTTCATTAACGCCCTCAACTGACTTAAAAGTAGATAAATTTGGAAAAAGTGTACCGGAAAATATTTTAAAATTCGATAGCATTGAAAAGCAGTTGCGGGTTCCATTTGTTGTTTATGCGGATTTTGAATCTGTTTTAAAACCAATTAAAACAGTCGAACCAAACCCACAAAATTCTTACACCGTCAAAAGTTTAAAACATGAATCATACTTTTTGCCTATTTAATTAAGTGCTCTTTCGATGATTCTATTTCCAAGTTTGCAGCTAAAGACTTGTGGATCGCATTGAAACCGATTTAAGGTTTTTTATAACACATATTTGAGAGATATTAAACCAATGCATCCTCTAATACCCAATAAACAAAGAAAATTTCAAAATGCCAAAGCTTTTGGAATTTGTGAAGGTCCTTTCGAGGAGACAGATATTAAAGTTAAAGACCACTGCCACATAACGGGAAGAAAAAGATACGGTGCCGCACATTCCATCTGTAATTTAAATTATAAATTACCTAATTTTGTCCCCATCATATTCCATAATTTAAGCGGCTACGATAGCCACATGTTCATTAAAGAATTATGCAGATATGGGTATAAAATTGATTTAATAGCTCAAAGTAAAGAGAAATATATATCATTTACAAAGAGCATATACATGCATGACTACACTGATAAGAAACAGGGCAAATAGAGAAAAAAAATTAATGTTGCGATTTATTGATAGCTTTAAATTTTTATCAACTTCCTTGGAAAATTTGGGTAATGGTTTAAGTATTAACGAATTTAAAGAGACACGAAAACACTTTGTCAATGAATCTAATTTAATGCGTAGAAAAGGTGTTTTTCCATAGAGTTTTGTCGATTCCATTGATAAAATGAGTAATCCAAATTTACCAACTAAAAATCAATTTTATGATTGCTTACGTGAAGAACACATTAGTGATGACTGTTATGAGAGAGCTGAAGAAGTTTGGCGCTTGTTTGGGTGTAAGAATTTGGGTGATTATTCTGACTTGTATTTAAAGTCGGACGTTTCGCAGTTTCGCGACACGTCTTTAAATGTTTACAAACTGGATCCTGCGCAGTATTACACTCTTCCAAGTTTATCATTTGATTGTATGCTACGTATGACTAGGGTAGAATTGGAACTTTTATGTATTACCCAGTAGAATTACACGATGCACATTCTGATCTTCCTTTTCTAATGGAAAATATCATACCACCTACGGAAAAAGCAAAATTATCGAAATTAATTCCGAACTTAAATGATAAAACAAATATATTGTTCACTACAGAACTTTTAAACAAGCCATTAACCATGGTCCAATGGTAATGCGGACGCATAGAATTTTTAAAATTCGACCAGTCGAAGTGGCTAAAAAATACATTGATTTCAATACTGAATTACGAAATTGATCAACTACAAAATTTGATAAAGATCTCTTTAAATTAATCATAAACGCAATTTCTGGAAAAACAGTGGAAAATGTTGAAAATCGTAAAGATATCAAATTAATAACGCATTGGGAAAATGCTAAAGAGAAAGTTTGGGCAAGAGCATTTATCCCCCCCAATTTTAATAGCAGATCCATATGGGCAAATTAAAAATTATTTACAACAAACCAATATATACTCGTATATTGGGTTTTCCATATTAGACATTTCAAAGACTGCGATTTAAGACTTTTTTATAATTTCATTAAGGAAAAGTTTGGTACTAATGCTTCTTTACTTTACACCGATTCGCTTATATTAAAAGTTTTTACCGATGATTTTTAACGCATAATAGCCGAAAATTCGGGTAAATTCGATACGTCCAATTACCCCGAGCAAAATGGATTTAGTATAACTAAAAGCAAATCGGTTTTGGGTAGGATGAAAGATGAATTTCCATGCGATCCGATAAAAGGTTTTTATGGTACCGGGGCCAAAGCTTATTATGTAAAGTCTTTAAATAGCGACTTAAAAAAAGCAAAAGGTATAAAAAAATCAGTTATCGAGAAGGAACTTCATCTAGATGATTACACAGCTACACAAAAAAAGTTTTGGAAATCCTATCGAGACAACTATATCCCTATGTAATTTTCGACGCTGAATCCGAATCCGAGGTCAAAAAAATCGTACAAAACCAAAATCAACCCCTAGCGCTAAAAAACACCTCCTCACAGGGGTAAAAATGACTTAACGCTCCACGAATAGTCCTAAATCTCAGTAAATCGAATTAAATATAAACACGCATAAATACAGAGTTAACACTACTTTCCATTGAAAATCACCCCCATGCATGGGTGAAAACTGCCCCTCATACAACAGGAAACTTAAAAAAAATGCAGTGATTGCAAAAAAGCTTACGATGCCCAGTTCTTTTGTAAAGAGTGAGTAACTGCATTAGTTCCGATGCGATGCTCAAAATCTACCCCCATAGAGTGGCGGAAACCACCCCTAGATTAAAATTTCAAGGAAAATCGGGGAAAATTTTTTGTCATCGTGCTATCGAGACAACTGTGTCCCTATGTAATTTTCGACGCTGAATCCGAATCCGAGGTCAAGGCATCATACACCCCCCAAAATCAACCCCTAACGCGAAAAAACACTGCCTAAACAGAGTAAAAATGACTTAACGCTCCACAAATAGTCTTAAATCTCAATAAATCGAATTAAATGTAAACATTCAAGTATATAACGCATAAATACAGAGTTAACGTCGCTTTCCATTGAAAATCACGCCCATAGTGGGTGAAAACTACCCCTCAGACAACAGGAAATTTTAAAAAAACTGCAGTGATTGCAAAAAAAGCTTACGATGCTCAGTTATTTTAGAAACAGTATGTAACTGCATTAGTCTCGATGCGATGCTCAAAAACTACCCCCATAAAGTGGCGGAAACCACCCCTAAATTTAATTTAATTTTTTTATTGCTAAGTTTCAAAAACTAGCACATGACTTTCTGGGAAATAAAAGAGATAAAAATTATAAAAAAAGTTATTGCAGAAATAATTAAAAATTTCAAATCTTTAGGGTGCAATATGAGCTTGAAACTTCATTTTATCGATTCCCATCTTGATTATTTCCCAGTCAATTTAGGCTACTACAGTGAAGAGCAGGGTGAATGCTTTCACCAAGATATATCAGAAATGGAAAAAAGGTACCAAGGAAAATGGGACGAACACATGATGGCAGATTACTGTTGATCCTTAAAAAGAGAGACGTCTGAAAAGCATAAACGGCAGTCGGCCAGAAGATCATTCGAAAACAAATCCAAAAGATATTACAAAAGGGAAGAATAAATTTAATTGAATTAAAACTACGGGTCAATTTTTGCTACTTCATAATAGGATACTTTTCAAGTACGTTGTCGAAGATTCTTCTTAACTAAGAAAATGCAGATGTTTTGAGCTTCTCTAAAAGGTACTGCAACTATTTTTTGAATTTCTTGTTATGTGAGGAGTAATTTTCACCCTCTCATGGGGATATGGACTTTGGTGTAATGCAAGTATTCACCTCCAAACTGCAGTGCTGCATATCTTTAGCCAATTTTAGCATCGATTAAAATAGAAATCACGATGACAAAATTTTTTCCCCGATTTTCCTTGCAATTTTAATCTAGGGGTGGTTTCCGCCACTCTATGGGGTAGTCTTTGAGCATCGCATCGGAACTAATGCAGTTACACACTCTTTGCAAAAAAAAAACTGGGCATCGTAAGCTTTTTTTGCAATCCTGCATTTTTTACGTTTCCTGTTGTATGAGGGTTAGTTTTCACCCACTCATGGGGGTGATTTTCAATGGAAAGTAGTGTTAACTCTGTATTTCTGCGTTATATACTTGAATATATTTAATTCGATTTGCTGAGATTTAGGACTATTCGTGGAGCGTTAGGTCATTTTGACCCCGCTGAGGAGGTGTTTTTTAGCGCTAGGGGTTGATTTTGGGGGTGTACGATTTTTTTTACCTCCGATTCGGATTCAGCGTCGAAAATTACATAGGGATATAGTTGTCTCGATAGGAGTTCCAAAACTTTTTTTTGTGGGGCTGTGTTATCGAAAAATAGTAGAGCACGGTGGTTTAATATTAAAAAAAAAATGAAAACTTTTCGAAGTGACTTGCATGATGTTTATACTGAAATAATAAATAGAGTTGCTCTAACACACCACGATGATAAACGTTATGTAATTCTCTCGTCTACGAAAACTCTACCTTGGGGGCATACAGACATAGACGTTTACACCTCAGATCCGCAGCATAATTTAACAAATTTATTACAGGTTATTCAATCGTTTCTGTAATCATATGTAATTGAACTGGAAAGTCTATATCACATTAAAAATTACTCGATATATACAGATTTCATAAATGTTGTTTAAAATGTAAATTAAAAAAATATTTTGTCAAGAAGTATAAAGTTGTGTTTATACGAATATTTACTATCATGTAATATATACAATTATAAAAACACATTGTTTCAATATAGTACACTTCTTTTATTAGAAACATGATTAGAAACAAATTCGATGTTACATAAAAGAAGTAAATTAATTATTTTGCTTGTTGAAAACTTCTTTTAAGAGCCAGTCTCTTGTTTGCAAATCCTGCTCGGTAATTGGTTTTCTCCGTTGATACATCAGAGTTCCACATTGACCACACCTTATCACTTGAATTCTTAAAAAATTAACGTACTCGATGGGGCTGATAGTATCCATCCAGTACACATCACGTATTCCACATGAAATGCATGATGTACAAAACCCTTTCAGCTGCTGTTCACACACCTTAGCGGAAAAGTCTGGTCCTTGATCGGTTGGCAGCATAATGCAAACTGTTTGAAGCCTTGTATGTATATTCTAAATCTTAACACATATGTATTCCTTTATACAATCAACCTATCCCCCAAAAATTAAATCACCTTGAAAGTCAGGGTCACGTTTTAATCTTAACGAAGTCGACCGTTAGCCCTACGAAATCACGACCTTGAATAAGTTTAAGTGTGAAGAACAGTAAGAATCTGTGGGAGCAGAATGTGTAGTGGGGCAGAAAAGCATAAAAGCGGGTTGCTTGCGAGAAGTTCTTCAGTGTAAAATACACATCTTTACCTTACGCGCTTAAAAGTTTACAGTATCAGTGAAGAAATTAGAAGAATGGCCAGCCAACTAAGTCAACTGCTTGGAAACGCAACCCAGGAATTTATCGGCGAACCGGACGAGTTGGAGTTCCTAACGCCATATGCTTTCCAGGCATTTTGGCAGACGAATGGAGCGGAGCAACGGCAAGAAGTGGACTTTCCGGACGATGGGATGGACCAAGTATTAGAGCAGGTCGTGGACCACCAGATGGCGGCAGAGGCGGTGGAGGTAACGGAGGAAGCACTTAAAATCGCCGCCATAAGCGACATAGTGGTGAAACGTGCAGCACCCACCGCAACATCCAAGCTGAAAAGGCTCTTGACAACACCAGCAAACATGTGCGCTTTTTTATAAGAAAAGGAAGCAGATGCATCAAGAGCCTTAACCGTCGACAAGTTGGGCCAAACCCGTTTCAGTTGTGGATTCCCCGTCGCCCGTTGCCAGCCAGAAAAAAGAAGGTCTACGAGGAAGAACGTTGCAGCGACCACTGTAACAGGAGCGGCTACGAACATTGAGCGAGGAGGAGCAATTCCCTGATAGAATAAAAAACCTATCAGGAGAATATCGCGTGATGTTGTCGGGGTTGTATGGTGCGCGTGGCCAAATAAGAAAGCGCGTAATGGAACACGATGCGGAAGTTGATGAGCGTGAGCGCCGCATTAACGAACTACAGAGGCGGTTGCAAGAGGCGCAAGATGAACTGAAAAACTTAAAAAGTGCAGCCGTCCAAAATAGAAAAGACTTAGAGATACTAAATGAATATTGTATATAACAATAAGTAATTTTGTCCATACAGTATTCATTTAGTATCATTTAGTGTAGTAAAATAAGTTTATTTGTAATATTGTATGTAATTAGACTGTACTCAGTAGATTTAAGTTAAAGAAATGTATGTAATTTTGTCTAAATAAACGCTTATTCCAGAACACTCTGTTTTTTTTTTATAATAAATAAGTTTCTATTCTATCAAACAGCAGTGAACGACAAACAATGTCAAACACACCGAGCTCAAAAGTTAAGCATAAGACACAGTTAGTTTAAAATTGGGAAAATATTCGAGTTAGTACATCTTTTTTAAAAGCGTAACGACTAGTGGTTACTTTCACGGTATCATTTAAACATAATTTTTAGTTTATTATTTTTGAAGTCGTTTCCACACCAGCGTAGTTATGTCTTTATACATAACAGGAGCTTTACTTCACCGGCGCTTTATAGAGTAACGTGTTTTCACCGGTAGGCATATACACGAGTCCTTAAAAGGACTAATATGGCTGGTGGCGAGCTTGTCGCCTCCTTTCCAGCACGCTTCGTGGTGCTGCACGGTACCTTGGTTGTGGTACCGCAGGAGGCTGATTCCTTTTCAGGGCTACAAAATATTTCATCGTAGTTTAGTTGTGTATGTAAATTTTTTAATAAAGTATCGTGTTTGTACGAGCACGAACTTGCCAATATTTTTTAAATAATAACATATAGCATTACAAATGTACCATCGTGCCGATAAAAAACAAGGACAGCAAAATTTCCTTTTTTCTCCTAGACTATTAGGAAATATTTACTGTCGAGCCAGGTACCAGTAAAATGTCATATGAAAATTTTACATGTCAATATAGATTGTCACTTTAGCATTAACTTGTCAAGCACATTTTTCTCTAAAAATATGCCACAATTAACTCCCCAGCAAAAGTCTCTTATTTACAGTAGGTTGCGAGATGGTGCTTTTATTAGGGATATTGCAGATGAACTGGGAGTAAACAAGAATACCGTGCTGTTGGCAAAACAAAAAATAGAAAGGCATGGGACTATTATTAGAAAAGCGGGTTCAGGTCCCCCTAAAATTTCTACTGAAGATCAAGATAGAAGACTGCTTAATTATCTAAGGGATCATCCATTCGACACTACAATAAAGGCGAAAGAAGAGACGAACGTTCCAGGTTCTGCAAACACTGCTAGAGACAGGGTTCGAAATTCCGATATACGAAGTCGTTGTGCTGCTAATAAAATATTTTTAACGGAAAGAAACAAACAGGGCAGGTTAGAATTTTCACATGAATATTTAAATCAGAATAATTTCTGGGAAACAGTTATATTTTCTGACGAGAAAACTTTTCAATCATGTAATAATGGGAGAATTCGGGTTTATAGGCCTTCCGGCATGCGGTATGATGAGATATACACCCACAAAACCAACCAAAGTGGGCGTTTCTCTATAAATGTTTGCAGTTGGATTAGCGCTAGAGGGCCAGGAGTTTGCCAAATCGTGGAAGGAAGACTAACTGCAGCCGTATACGTTAATATATTACATGAAGTGATGATACCATCGATAAACGCTGTATATGGTCAAAATTTTACATTTCGGCATGATAATGCTCCAATACACACATCGCGTATTGTGCAAAATTTTCTCCAAGAAAATAATATAGCAGTTCTTCCTTGGCCTTCGAAGAGTCCCGATTTGAACCCGATCGAAAACATTTGGGGTAAAGTGGTGAAATCCATGTATAAACATGATTTTCGACCAAGAAACAGGGATGAATTACGCTATAGGATAAATCAAGCTTGGGATGAAGTAACGGGCGAATTATGCAGAAACCTAGTTTTAAGTATGCCACAAAGGCTTCAAGAAGTAATAAACAGAAATGGTTCTATGACCAAATATTAAAAATTTT
This sequence comes from Philopedon plagiatum, assembly GCA_963971165.1. Taxonomy (NCBI): domain Eukaryota; kingdom Metazoa; phylum Arthropoda; class Insecta; order Coleoptera; family Curculionidae; genus Philopedon; species Philopedon plagiatum. Next base: position 60,694,955 of record OZ020190.1, read on the forward strand.
GTGTTGCTTTGACAAATTTTGTGTTTGTATTTTTTTATCTTTTATTGAATTTATTTTATTATTTGGATATATTTTTCATTTTCAGGCGATGTTAAATATACTTTAAATAAAATATTTGTCTTTTTTCTAAAAAAAATGCCCAATAAATTTAGCTTCTCCATATATACTGTTCCTCAAATTTATACCAGAAATATATTTTGATGCCACCTCGTATCGCAAAATACAAAACGTTAGATTATGTAACCTAGGTTACTCTTTAAAAATCTGGTGTTTTTACCTTTCCGGCTCTAGAACACCTTTTAAAGTCTAGGAGATATGTATTTAATTTCCCAGTTTCGTGATTTTTCTGTCCTAGTTTTTTATCGGCACGATGGTACTTCTGACTTGTATGATTTTAAGCACGCTTTTACTAAAATATAAAATTTCTTAAAAAACGAGAATGGGTGCCCCTCCTCGCACACATCTGTATAGCATGTGTTCATATTGGTCTCTCTGGGAAACACATTCTTTCTGTTTCTAGCTACAGGGATAAAATAAAAAGACAGAAAACAATTTGAATCTTATATTTTATTGTGGTCCATTAAATTTTGTTTAAAACATCTAAATTATAATACATAAAACAAAAACTTAAAGCTAATAAACAGATCGGTTTGTAACTGAACCATTTAAAACATTGTATGTAAAAAGGAGTCGTGAATTATTAATGCATACACTTTAGTTTCTTTTGGAAACTTATTGTTACGTGTTGCAAATTCTATTTTCACAGCTACCGTAGAGGACTTCACTGCTTCTGGCTGATGACTACAATCAGTTACAAAAATTGGATTTTCCAAATATTCGGACAATTCCAACACTGAGTCGTTTATTTCACGTCCGTAATAACTGCTTTGAAATTTTTCATAATTATAATACGCTGCGGCATACAACCTTTTAGAAAAATCCAAATTCCATTTTTCATATGGAAATACGGTAGAATTTAGAAAAAGTCTAATATCACTTATGTTGGCATTAGTAAACTTGGTGGCATCCTTTTCCCGCTTATCATAATTGCTGTTACTTTGGAATCCGATAATGATGTAACGGGGTTTTTCCAAGCTCGTGCTAGTTCTTAAAGCCCACACATCTGTGGAAGTTTCTCGCAGAGCCGGTAGTTCATAAAGGTCCCAATTCCGATAAGCCATTTGAATATTTGCGTTATTTCCACTTTTGTTAATACGAGACATAATTTTTAACTTTTGGCGATCATCATGAATAATATGTCTTATTTTTCACTCGATCTTATTTATAGTTATATCTGCATCTGTGTCACCAATATGCGAATTTCGAAATGTACGAACAATGATTAAAATCAGCTCCTGTTTAACATTGAAAACACCCTTGGTATAATCTTCGGCAAATCCCATTAAATATTTTAGTGGTAATTTCCTTGAAAACATGTGACTTGTGGGATCTAATATACCTTGCTTTCCGTCGTTTAGACCCCAACCATACGTTAAGAGAGCCTTTACATGTGAAGAACCAAATGAAGTCATTGGTTTTAAAGCTGTAGTATTTCCTGGTTTTCGGACAACTGCCACATGTTCACCACCCATCTCCTATCTGATTTTATCAAATAGAAAAGCGAGAGCGTTACTGGAGAGTTGGCACATTTTAGTAGAATCTTTGGGTGTAAAACTTTCTTCAATATAAATGTAACTGTCACATATGTCTAAAATTATATCTTGAAATTGAACAGAGATGCGAATTTCATCTGAATTTTTAAAGGTTGGGGAGCCATACGGTTTATAGGTGTGTTCTTGCAAGCTGACAATAGAGTTATCCAGGATAGGTTCACTAAAAACCTCGATTTTATCACTGGTAGTCATCATGGTTTATGCGTTCTAATTTTTAAACCAATCGATTTTAAAAACTTTAAATCTCTTGTAGAGAGATGTTGTTGGCGATGATGTGCTTCCGATCGGAGGTTCGGAAAACGAATGACGTGTCTTTGGGTAATTGGTTTATTTTTATGTTCTTTTACAGATTGATGCATCGAAGAAAGCATATTTAAATGACGATTAAAGCGAAAATTCATAATTACGCTATTTTCTTCAAGTCAAGTTTGACGATGATTTTCTCTCCTCTAAAGTCAATCAAGTCACCGTTGTCATCCAAGATGCGTAGAGTGATGTTGTCTATGAACTGACGACCGCTAGGCTGCATCGGCATATAAATAATATTTTGTGGTTCTTTTGATAATTTATATCCTGGTTCAACATCTATATAAAATTCAAATAATATATGATATTCTTGGGAATTTAGGTATGCTCCAGATGTAATATTGCAATCGACTCTCACAATGCGCACATTCATAATGTCAACTAGAAATTGTGACTCATGCTTCTGACCACTTTTCAATATAACACTCCCAAATCCTAACATTTCTCCAACGCTATTTTCTTTAGTAAAGTCAATAGCGAATTTGGATTTTATTTCACACTTCATTGTATTATTATTATCCGTCAGGGAAAAATATTTTCATCCATGGTTTTTGAAGATTTCTGTAAAGCAGCAACCATTGCCTTTTGAATGTCACCAATTTCGTATGCTCCTGGTGGGATTATTATTATTGTAGAAACTGTTTTATCATTTATCTTGTAAGCAAGAGAATTGTTAGTTTCAGTAATGTTAAAAGTATAATTATAAGTATAGAATCCCACAAGCGCCAATCCATATTGGTTCGATTGATTCAATTCGATAGGTGGGTAGAAGTCAGAGCTTAAGACCCTGGATCGTCCTGTTAGTGTGAATGTGTACGACATGACTGAAGACAGCGTATACTTGCTTGTATTCTTATTGCTTTTTAAAACAATTTAGACAATCAAAACTTAAAAATCTTTTAACTCGTTTTAATGAGTTTATACTGTTTTCAGCACGAATATTTATATCACTTATTCTACAGTAACAACAAAAGAGTCTTCTAACTGCCAGCCCATCGGCATCATCTTCCCCCAAATTATTGCTAATATAGTGTTCGGTACAATACTGGTACTTCAATATATCAGTGTCCTTTTTGAGGTGTTCTGGTAACTTTTCCCATACAACTGCGATATCATTCGGTGCACAAGCAATCATTACTTCTTTATGCATGTTTTGTAACTCTTCCCTAGTCATTTTTAATAATCCACCACGACAAGAAAAGGCTTTAAGAGATAAGTGCATCTTTTTATAATTATCACGATCCATCTGTGGAGTCATTTCTATTTATCCTAATAAACCTTAAGCACAAATGCCCACACCACACTGTTCCAAATTTCTGTTGGCGGTCGTATGTATAGTAAATATTCTGTGCGGTCTCGGAACAAGTTTGTAAATGTTGTATTAATTCCAAAGGTGGGGTTAAATCACCGAGCTATCGTAATATGTTACATCTGAATTAACCTTTCTATATGCTACCCAGTGTGTCCATATTCCCTTCATCTTATCCAAATTAATTATTGCGGCTTCATGTCGTCGCGGACCGCGTTCTGGCAGAGCATCTCTCATATATACCCCTCTGAAATATGGAATTTTCATTAACAAAGCATGTTTTTCCAGATCAGTATTGGATAGAGGTCGTTTGGGTAGCAAATTAATCAGTTTTTTTGTTTATTGTTGATCATAAATAATCCTAAACCCGATCTATATGGTTTTAGAAACAAGCCATTTCCTTTCCAATTTATATTTAATGTACCCCCTGCTTTCTGTACGTTTGCGCTTTTTACTGTTTTTATAGCTCGCACTATTCCAGCTGCCCCACCTGCTAGAGACCCTAATGCTGACAAACCTGCAAATATCGGTATTAAAGGCAACAACCCAACCATTTTGGGTATAGGTATTATTCTAGGCATACGAATTTTTCGTTTTCCACCAACATTTTTCACTGATTTTCGTGCGGCAGCCAAGGCTAATTTAACAGCTTTCGTAACATTTTTTTCAATAAATTTTTTACCTCCAGCTTTTAACAATTCTTCACGAACTGGTCTTCTAATAGATGATCCAAAAGAAACTTTTTTTACACGTTTATTGGGTGTCGCTCTAGCTTTCCTTGGTATTCCTCTGACTGATTGAAACACGCGATATACCCATTCCAAATCGCTGTTTTGTTTTCATTATATTAGTTACTAACCAAGCAGCAGCTTCCTCACCTAAACTTGCTCCTTTTGATTTAACTCTTTCCCAAGCGCGTTGTTCAAGTTCGTTATCGGCTTGACTTCGGCACACTTGTTATATTTGTTATTTAGATACGACATGCGTTTCTTGCAGGCTGCGTCTAAAGGATTAATTCCTTGATCACCTCTTGCTACACGTTTTAAAGCTCTTGTACTAGGCCCGCAAAACTTGTAGCCGCGTATATGCAACTCGAAAGGAAGCTTATTAATAATCGAATTCACTAAGCCGCTTCCAGTCTTCTTCAAAATACGGGAACGTCCACTTCGTTTGGTGGGTGACATTTAAATGAGAAGTACCACCAACAGTCAATTATAAAATAGTAACTCCAATTGTATGTAAAATGCGCATTGTTAAGCTTAAAGAGAAACTTGATATCGACAACTTGGATGAAAAAATTGGATCCGGACATGATCGTCATATTATAAGACGACATGGTCCTTTATTACCATTATCAATTCGTGGACTAGTAATAGGACCATCGAATTGTGGAAAAACTAATGTTATGATTTCTCTGCTTACTTATCCTTTAGGACTGCGTTTTGAAAATGTTTATATATATTCCAAATCGTTGTATCAACCAAAATATGAATATTTAAGGAAAATTTTGTCCCCAATTAATGGATTAGGCTACTATGCTTTTAGCGATGCCTCAAATATTGTAGAACCTTCAGATGCCAAACCAAATTCAGTTTTTATTTTTAATGATGTTATGTGTGAAAAGCAGGATGTGATACGTCCATATTTTAGCATGAGACGTCATAAAAACATCGATTCTTTTTATTTAGCGCAAACGTATTCTAGAGTTTAAAAGCAACTAGTATGTGATAACGCTAATTTGATTATTATGTTTAAACAGGATGAAATGAATTTATGTCACATATATTCTGACCATGTTTCACCAGATATTTCATTTCAGAAATTTCAAGAAATGTGTTCTAAATGTTGGGACAACAAATATGGTTTTTTAGTCATTGACAAAGATAGTGACGTAAATGCTGGAAGATATCGTAAAGGATTTGATACTGTAATATCATTGGAAACATCTCATTTCATTTTTGTACGATACTTCGTTAACATCATGGATAAAAGCATTGATTTAAAACGTAAACTGGTGGCAGCTACAGATGCTGTAAGAAAAAAATTTAGACGGATAAAAGCAAACCAAGCCCAAAATAAATTTTTATTGGAAAAATTTTATGAGCCGGTAACAAAACCTCTGACATCTATATCGAAAGTGCTAAAGCAAAAGGCAACCAATGTAAAACAAGAGCCTGAAATAAAACCCCAAGTTTTTACTACTTCCAAATTTAAAGAGCCATCAGAAACCTATATAAGAATATTTGATAAAGGCTATACCCCATCATGGTCGACAGAACTGTTTAAAATAGTAAAAGTTAATTTTACAAATCCACCTACCTACCTGTTAGAATCTATGGATGGACAACCAATTAAGGGGTGTGTTTATGAGGCGGAATTACAAAAGACGCAAAGCCCAGGTGTTTATTTGGTAGAAAAGGTTATATTATAGGAAAAACAATTATATGTAAAATGGTTAGGTTTTCCAAATCAGTTTAATTCTTGGATAGATAAGTCAGATATTGTTTAAATCATATATTTATATTTGTATTATTTTATAAGGTATGCCATAAAAGTATATAAGAATACAAATGTTTTATTTAGTGTCTACGTAAAACTTAGGGACTATATCCAAACTGTCGTAATTCACTTTTTCGTGTGCATATGGCCCGGAACCCTCGTTCTTCATCATCATCGACGTCGCTAGTTTCCCTTAGATATTCTTCATCAGAAGAATCAAGTGGTGGATTAAGAAGTGATGGTGTGCGACTAGACGAGCCACCCGATAACGCTGGTGAAGTGAAAGTTAAGTGCGGGCCGTCTTGATTAAATACCGGGGACGGGCTTCTTGTATTTCTTAAAGATCCGGCGTGCAGCGATGGTGATAGTAAGAGTCTAGCAGGATCGGAAAGATCAAGTGGCTCATCTGGAGTTGTTGTACGGTTAGACGAAGTGAAAATACAACCTTGTCCCTCTTGACTAAATATCGGAGACGGACTTCTAATATTTTCCAAAAGTTCGACATACGGCGATGGTGATAACGATTTAAACGTTGTAAACTGTTAGATTACACTCTTCTTCTTCTTACAGGCGGCTGGTCTGGTGATGGCGACCTCGGGCTATCCTGTAAGGCAACCACATTGGAGGATATTTCAGAGGCTCTTGCTCGTCGCTCTTCACTGAAATTTTTTGCACACAAATCACAATAACCTGTGCTCTTGTTTGTTATTACTTTATAATTATTACAGTTATTGCACATATATCGTCCATTAATACAAAATGGTCGAACATATGCGATTGGACGTTCTGCATCAGACTGCATTGTAACTGAGGAGTTTAAAATAATATTATACATACCGAAACTGCAATCTAATGATTCTAACATTAGAATACATCATTTATATACTCTATAGTAAGAGGTAAGGGAGAGTAAATTGAAGGTCAAACGGTAAAGGGAAGGGGAAAATTTTGAAGGTTACATATCTCAAGGTTATGTGTTTAAATACTCCTACTTATTTCAGCACTGTGTATTAGTTTATGTAAAAGGAAAAAAATTGCCAAACAGAAACGCGGAGAAAGACGGATCGAAAAGGAACTAAAAGATCAACTTTGTTAAAGAGAGACTGGGCGAAATTAAAAAGCAAATATCTCAAGATAATGTGTTAAATGATTCTTGTTTCACAGCACCGCTTAAAATTTTGTATAAAATAGGTGGTTTATGCAAAAGCGGCTTATATCAATTTAAAAACGAGTCGTGTTAACACTATTGATAAATATGGCTGTCAAAAAATGTTAGAAAACAAACGGTTAATACGTGGGCCACCAGGAATATGCTTTAAACTTGCACCTGATGGAAATTATGACCTTGAAGGAAAATCTTTAATTAATTTGAAAGAACCAACAAATAATAATGATGCCGCTATGCAAAAAATATGTTAAAAAAGAAATTCATATGTTTGCTGTGACAATTGTTTCCATATTTAATAAAGACCTGTTGCCATTAATATCCAAAAACAATCGGGAAATTAAAGAAAAATTGGAAGTTTTTCAGAAGATATTGTATTATCAACCTTTATTTGAATCGTTAAGCGCATTAGGCACCCCATCTGGCCCTACTATAAAACAAGCCAAAAAAGCAAGAACACAGTAAAAACAATTTAATCAAAAATCCGCTCCTTTTTACACCACATGATTACGCCAACGAAGATTTAAAGAAAATATGAATATGAAGAATAATGGGTTTGGACTACATGTATTAAAAACATAAATTATAACAATTTAAACTTAGTTCCTAAGTTTTATGTATGCTCGAAAAATAAAACTTTTACTTATGCTTTAATGCGTTCTTGTTTTTATATCTTATACCATAGAAAATAATACGAATACAAAAATTAAAAATATTTATTTTAAAATACATATTAAGTTGCTTTGAACAATGTTATAAAATGTTGCGGTTTTCCTATTTTTGTGTATCCATCATGGCACCATCAGCATTAACATCGTCTGAGTAGGCTTCAGGAACCAATTGATATTTCATTATTAATTCCTTTGGTAAATTTAGTACGTCAACAAGGAATGCTTTTAGGTCTTCACCAACCATTTCAGCACAAAAAATTTCTAGACTAATAGAACCATACAAGAAGTTTTCACACAGATGTGCCCCTGTCGTGAAATTGATAAAATCCTTCATATATCTTCTGTACTGATTTTCTGTTGAGCCGAAATCTGATGCAGCATGTGTTGAATAATGTAATATATCTTGTGCAATTCTCTTTAATGTGTGCAACAACCAGCTCAAATATAAATTTCTATTTTCATTGGAAAATGCATAATCAGACATATATTAATGAAATAAAGGAGCGTGTAGGTAATCTGAGGTGATTATTTGTTTTAAAAGAGTATTACATTTTTAAACATAGTCTGCTATTTACATATTATGTTGTGTGGATATTAAAATGCTACTTTAAAAATAAAAATGTTATTCCAAAAAAACCAAATTTACCAATGTTCTAGTGTTGTTACCAGCATAAACATTATCACCTTGACCCAAATAAATTAGAGTGTATTTACCACCACAGTTACTCATAATATCCACAATATCGTCCGATATGGTCGCAGCAATACGTTTTGACAAAAATACTTGAAATGTAACATCATGAGTATTATCATACAAGGTTACGAGAATAGTTTTTCCAAAACGTGTTACCATTGAAACCATTGCTTGAATTATATATTTTTCCCACAGTTAACTGAGTCACTTTTTTACGTTCCAAAAATACATCATCTTTACCAAGCAAATTATTAATTTTATTTAAAACATCTTTTGAAATAGCCTTCTTTAAAAAATGTAATATACTTTTTAAAAAAATACCTTGGAAATACACTTTCAGACCACCACACGACCACAAAACTTCTCAAGGTCTACGTTGATTTAACTGATACTCGTTTAATTCTAATATTGGTTCGGTCGTGAAAATCATTTATGATACACCTTTTCAAGGTCAAATGATGTCACAATAAACTAGTTGGGGGGGGGGGGGGGGAGCGCAAATGGACAAGACCAAACTTCAAGGTCATCCTTGCAAGGTAATGCAAACTTTCGAAGGCATATGAACACCATTCAGTGTCATTACATTAAAAGACAAATGTCAAGGTTAAGCATCTTTCCCGAGGTCGACTTAGCTTGGTACTTTCAAGTTCATATAAACACAACTTAAGGTCATATCATCAGACCAAGGTCACGGTTAAAAACTCACTCAATGTTAACCTTGATCGTTGAAGGCCAAGCACTAATACACTGAACTTTTCAAGGTCATTACACAAGGTCAAGGTCAATGGCAGGAGTGGGGGGAGAGTGAGAATTCCCATTTGCACACCACTGATACTCGCCCACCCCTCCCCCCCCCCCCCACCCCACCACTGTCGAATTTGATTCCCAGTATTCATTTCCGGTATTTTCTATTAGTTTTTTAAGAAAGATAAAACAACTGAAATTAATTTATGCTGAATTTTATGCTAAGTACTTGTTATTATGATTTTTTTGAACAAAATCAATTCAGTAAATATAGGAATATAACTGTTGCTACTATATTGAGACATTGTTCAATTGCAGTTCATTGCGACATTTAAGATGCGATTATTACCAATAAGGGTAGGTCAAAGATAAAAAGCAACTTAAATAAAAGTGTTAGCGAAATAGTAGCAAAAGGATTTGGCCTTATTGTATCCAAACTAAGTTCTTTGGAGGATATGCTAAATGGTATCGTTAAACATTGATGCTGCTTAGGTTCCAAATTAGAGATTACCGTTACAACGTGAATGAATTAGGAACATAAGAAACGGATTACTGCAGTTCAGTCTAAGTTGATAGACCCGCAACCTCGGGCCGTAATATGATGAAAAAAAATTCTAGTTCAAGCCACAAACTGAAAAAAGAACTTTCGTAGTTTCTCCTTTTCTAACATTCCCGGTCTGCCTAAATATCCAACTAACTACCCTTGGTGATCGCGAATATATGCTACCTGAAATAAATTTGAAAACAAAAATCCGCTGTAGTGCCGGTCGGAAAAAGAAACCCTTCATTTAGCAGTCTAAACGAAAGTTCAATAAGTTCTATTTGAATTTATGTTTGTTATCATTGACGGCAAATTTAAACCACCGGGGAAGATAGGTTGCCTAAGGGCAAACCGTTTAGTAAATTATAATTTGGTATGTTTCTAATTTGATTAATTCCATAGAAAAGCCCATTATAATAATTTAAAAGGAGGCAATAAAAACCCTTAATTACAAAATACTTTACATGCCATTACTGTTAATCTTATCTTATTACCTACCTGGCTACAATAACTAAATATTAAATGTTAAAGAATATATTGTACGAGTTCCTATACGTTAATATCTGCTACCTAAGAAAACTTAATTATGCTCTTTTCGGGGAAGAAGGATTTTATTTTAGAAATAATGATATTATAATTTATTTAATGATATAAAAACGAAAAACAGGGTAAAGTTTAGATCACTTGTGATTTCAACTCTTTGTGTTCAACATTCACAGTTGTGAAGTTGTAAAGTTATCTGCAGTGCGTTTTTATTTTATCTCTGCAATATGCCGCGAAAGTATGCTGGGTCAAATCGTACTCCATGTGGTCGTCGGAAAAGTGTTCGAGAAAAACTAAAGTTATCCAGGTAAGGTACCTGCTTGCATTCATTTCAGAAATAATTAGAAAACAGCGTTTCACCCAACTAGCACAATAACTTTTAGTATGGTTATATAAACAGCTATATAAAGAATTGTATAGAAGCTTAAAATTTCTATAACGTGGCTAAATACTCTTATACGATCTTTATACATTCAAAATGGGCCCATTTTTATTTTGGTAATTACTATAAGAGGTGAATGGCAAGTTTATGCAACGTTTAAAACAATTGTATGAAACAACTATGAAATTGTATTATAGTGTGTATGAGGTGACATTTATACAACTAGATTTTATGGGCACTTAAAACGTTAAAAATTGTTGTATAGTGATTCTATACTACATTATACTAACAGTTTAAAAATCCTACACACACATGGCAAAGAGATAGGTAGTCTTTTTTTGAGAGCAGAATGTTAGAATTAAATAATTTTTAAAGGGGTGTATAACAACGATGATTTCAAAAATAAAATAAATACTTAAATGGAGTAGAACAAAATATAAGGACGATCGTTCATATAAAAATGGTAGGATATTATATTACTTATCATTTTAACAATCTTCATTTAGAGTCAATAACGCCAATTTCATTGCGCCGCAAATTTTTTTTATAAAATATATGTATATATGGCAAAAAAAGATACATGCTATTTAGTTTTGGCCACATTTGTTATAATCTCTTTTTGAATATTATTTTGTAAATGTTGTTATTTTTTATTTATAGAATCAAGACACTGTTTTTTAAAGAATTTCTTTGAGCAAAGTGTCTTCCAAAACTAATAAAATAAAGTTTTAGATTAAGTTTGTACGTCCAACTGAGTTTTACATAATCGAGGCAGTCGCTGAACCAACAAATCTTTATGCAAACATGGCTCATTATAATAAAACCATTTAATATCAAATAGAATATTTTAGGGTAAAATAAAAGTGCTTGCGATAAAACGGTTTTATAGTGTTACATATTTTAGCATTTAGAATTAATTTTAATGTGACAGCAATATGTAGGCGATGCCAAGATTTAGAAGTTGCCCAGTTAGGAGTTCAATTATTATTATATTATTACTAATATTTCTTACACAATTTTTTCTTCAACGGAAACATCAGAGCCAATATTTTGTAAAAATAATAATCATTTGTTCTATAATACAAGCTGTAAAAACCATTATAAAACAATAGTATATTGTACAACGAGCATGGAATGACATGCATTTCCTACGAGTATGACGTTTGCAGCATGAGCCGCAGGCGAATGCTGCAAATCATACGAGTAGGAAATGGTCATTCCATGCGAGTTTTACACTATACTTTTTCTACGAATGTTACTGTTACATAAAATGGGATTAGTAATATTTTTCCTTTTAAGATGTCAAAACATGTCAATCTGACATTCCACAAATAAAAATTATAAAGATTTTGGATGTCAACGCCACCTTTGTAAAAAATACCCGTGCACAATGGGAACTTTGTAGTTCAATCACCATGGTGATTGAAGCACAATGAAAATGTGTAAAACACAATGCACCAAGTTCCGAAATTACTATTGAACATACAATAAAGGTTTTTATTAACATTCGTAGAAAAAATATTTTTCATTACGAATAAGATTATGGCAACCATAATGCACCACGTACAAAACAAAGCTCTTCTAATGATTTTTGTGATGCTGTTCGATAATTATACAATAAGTTGCTTCTTTTAAAACTCTGCTTTGCTAGTTGGGATATTTACGTAATTTCTCTTATATACAGGGGGTTACAGATTCGATGCATTAACACTGCTATCTCGGCAGTTCTAAGAGATAGAGTTGATGAAATTAAGTTGCACGTTTTAATGCTGAATAATTTGCTAAAATGAAATTCTAAAAATTCTTACTACTTGCGGAGATATTGCAATGAAAACCAAAAAATCAATTTGGTATTTTATTGTTCTATAGCTTTATTACTGATTATTTTGATAAACCAAGGGTATTTACTTAAGGTCTTATATGAAAATAATTTAATTTTTTAGATACTACTTTTCGTTTTTTACATATCAGCATCAACATACCTATTTTTAACCGAAAACGAATTTTAAGTGTCAGTTCTCAACAAGTTTAATAACCAATATTGGCTTTTTGTGTTTTCACTTGTGTGGAGATTAAAGGTGAATCTTATTTTTTAGTTACTCTTTTATTTAAAAAAAGAATTGAAAGAACTCTTTGTGAAAATTGTGACACAGCATTAGTTTTGTGAGGTCAAAAGGTAATTTCAAAAATAAAAAATACATTGAGAAAGTGCTCGTGGTGTATCAAAATTTGCAGTCATAAAGCCGTAAAAAAACGAAATATTAAATTAATTTTTTTGGTTTTTCTCGGATACCTCCGGAAGTAGTCAGGGCTTCGTTAACTTCTTAATAAATAACTAAGCATCGAAATGCGCAACTTTGTCTTTATTTAAACAACTCTGTCTTTTATAACTATGCATATAGGTAACGCATCGAATTTGTAACACCCCAAATATATGGTGTGGTCGAATAAGTGTGCAACAAATGGAAATTGTTTATTAGTAGCACAACCAAAGTTTAAATAGAGTCAAAGTTGGGGCATATTCGATAACCGATTCAGGTGTACTTAGAATGGCTTAAGTCAAATGGGATACAGGGTAGGGTAATAAATATGAAAATCGTTCAATAGTAAAGTACCGTTATGCCAAAAATTAGAGGAAAACGTTATTAAGAAAAGTGGTTTAGAATTACAAAAATATGTCTAAATATAAAGTCCTAGCCATTTCTTAAAAAAAAATTAATACGTTAAATTAAGTCGTATATTTGCGTATAATATCTATTTAAATTAACTACAGTCAGTCAGTTTTGGACATAGATCATCAAATTTAAGCAAATCTGCAAAATTTGTTCAGATTTATATTTTTTTAAAGAAGCAGAAGCATGTTTGTTACAAGGATGCTAGAGACAAATTTCGAATTTCGCAGATATTCCTGAAAATGAGATAAACATTCTACTTATATTAATGTACCTAGAAAGTAAAAAACTGCCGCGCCTGGTCTTTACCTGTTAGGACTTATTGTGCATGTCTCCAAATTTCAACACATGCTATACAAACGCTTAACTTTTTAACTTGTGCTGCACGTAAGTCCGACAAATTGGTACCTGGTGCACATGCACACATCGGTACACGCAAATTAGGTACACTTATACATATATGCTCAGTAGGTCCTGCGTATATTCATTATGGTATTCTTATAGCGCTGACTGTGCAGGTTTTTTTGTCATTTTGTAAAGAATATACCTACGTATATACCTACCATTTTAGCACCTGGCGCATGCGTGTAACCTTTTCACATCTGCTGGAAATTGGTCCAACGATTGGGCGCATATTTCCAAATGCGCGTGCGCAGTGGTACCTACTTCTGTAGATGCGCAGTAAGTTCTGTGCAAATGATTGAAATAATCGTTGAGTACCAACTGCGCATGTTTTTTGTACTTTTGTAGCGAATACACGCACGTCTACCCTGTTAGCATCATCTGCGCATGCGTGTAACCTGTCAACATTTTTGCTGTACACATACTTACCTTCATATCACCGAAATTTGGTTAAAATCAGTTAAGCCGTTTGGATAATGTCAGGGTTAAATTATACCTATTATTAGAAGCGCAGAATAAGACGGAATATAAAATTTTTCCTTAAAATCATTTAAAATATAAACAAGATTTATTAAATCATAGTTTTTTTTTATAGATTTATAGAAATGTCTTTTCTATACAAAACACTAGTACCTACATTTAGTCTACGGCCTTCGTGGAGTGGTAAAGAATAAAAAAACGACCCTTGATTGAAATCATTTTTTGAAATCAAAAAATTTTTGATCTTTGATTTTAATCTTTTTAAAATAATTTTTGTGACAGATTTGCCAACAATACTTCAAAAAGGTAACCATACAGACAAACAGGCGGACATACAACCATAATGTTGGTTAGCTGACGTTACCTCGTATACCATTACTTTAACTATTTTATATGCCGTTATATATTATTTATACATTTTTACAATATATCGTATATGTACGTATTTTTTCAGTCCCTGATACCCTGGCGCTCGCGCCGCACCTCAAGCAACACAAATTCCCATGTCTGATCAAATCGTCAATGAAACTAATTAACTATAAACATAAAGCCCGGAAGAAACTTATTTTTCACCAAATACCAACAGTTACGCCAACGCTTCCTGCAGATTATTAAGCCGACCCTATATTTTCAGCGATAATAAGCGATTATCTGAGGTTTAAATAATAATAACACCTACCAACAAAATTATGTTAATATTTTGCGTGGCATACTGTTAAATGTATATTTAGTAGCCTCTTTGCCGCCTTATAAATAATACGACAGCTAAAAATAATCCATAAAATTTTTTTATTTCATCCAGTACCTTTATTGAATTTATATATACGCCAACTAAATGGAATTTGTTATATTTATTTATAAAACTCCCGTCTCCATCTAAGAACATTCATAAATCGCTTTACTTTATTAAACCTGTCCGTCTTTACCAAGGAATAGAAGACTTTATTTTTAGATAATAGTATTGCTTTTCCTGACCGTTTAAATTATAATATATGGTTTTTTTTCCATGGGGTTGCGGTCAAAATGTTTACATTAAAACAATAGTCATCTTTGACGTTTCGGTTTATTGACTGACTAAACCATCATCAGAAAGTTAACTACAAATTTTTAAAAAGAACTTATTTTATCAGGTTTACTAATAATAGCACAAATAGACATACCTTTTAACTATGATGAACAAACTTAGCACTAATACTAGTACATTTTAACAACCATGTACTCTCTACGAGACACAGAGTTAAACTATTATTTACTAACTTGCCTTAACAACCAAATTTGCATCGTACCTTTTAGAAGGTATAATGGATGGAAAGTCCACTATAGGTACAAAATGTTTTGTGAATAATGCAAAAATTTTATTTTTATGACATAATTAGGCCTCCATAAACTGAACTTAAATTTTCGGTATCTGACCTGAAATTGATGGTGTTATTGGTTTTTTTAATATGAATCATTTCTTTAATATTCCTTTTTTTGTTATTCGATTCAAACTCTAATATTTGAACATTATTGAAATTGAAGTTATGTAGTTCGTCAAGAGCATGTTTAGATAGGGCTGTGGGGTTATGGTTGGTATTACGCAGGCTATTCTTATGTTCTTTTATTCGGTTTTTTAAATATTGTTTTGTTTGTCCTATATATGTTTTTGGACAATCAGAACAGTCAATTTTATATATTAGATTTGTCTGAAATTCTTTAGGTGTTTTTGGTTTTAAATGTGTAAATAATTTATTAGTACTATTGTTTGGTTTTTCGGCGATATTTATGTTATATGGTTTAAGGACTTTTTTAATTTTTTGATTTATATGGGGTATGTGTGGTAATGAAATATAATTACTTTCGGTGTTCTGAGTTTCGCGATTTGTGGAGTTATTGTATATTTTATTAATCCGGTTTTTAATGATCGGTTCACAGAAGTGTTTGGGGTAATTATTTTTTTGTAACACGTCTCTAACTTTTCTAAGATTTTGTGGTCTATTTATCGGATTAGTTAATATGACAGCCCTATCAACTAGTGAATTGACTACGCTTTTTTTATATTTAATAGGTGTGTATGAATTAAAATTGAGATATCTGCCTGACCATACGGGTTTTGTGTACCAGTTTGTCTGAAGGCAACATCGAGACAAACTGGTACACAAAACCGACGACGAGGCAACACTGCTCGCACTGCATTGCATCGATCCGGATCAGTTTACGAGCTTTAAGCGAATATACAATAGGCGATTTTAAATCAGTGACCTAGTCATAGCTACGTCACCTTATTTGGCAACGTTGCTCCAGATACTCGGTGTTTAACCTAAGAGAGGGGCACATTCAGAATCGACGCCGGGTGTTCCCGGGTAGACTTGTCAATGACGTCACGGCCATAAGAAACAACGGCTGGCCTCACGGTCAGCTGTTTACCCGGGAACACCCGGCGTCGATTCTGAATGTGCCCAAGAAATGAGACAGTGTTGCCCAATCGTCATGATTTGGTCACTGATTTAAAAATGGCACTTAATTTAAAATGAGGTGTCAGATAACAACAAAGCCATTTTTAAATCAGTGACCAAATCATTACCTAGTCAGAGCATTGGGCAACACTGTCTCGTTTAATCTTAATACTTTGACTTTTTAGGTTAAACATTGAGTATATGGAGCAACGTTGCCAAATAAGGTAGCGTAGTCATGACTAGGTCACTGATTTAAAATCGCATCAAATAACATTGAGGTATCGTGAAGTGATCCCGACTAATCTAATTTTTGTCAATAAAATATGGCCAAGTTAATGCACTTGAAAACAATGCGAATTTGTTTGGAGTGCATATTCAACTTTCTTCAATTTAAAAATAACATTAATGCCACAGATCAAACTTAAAAAAAACATTACAATTATTTTTAAAAAATAATAGTTTTTATTATGGAATCTTTATCTAGTTTTACAAATTTTCAGGGAATAATGAACAAACATAATATAAAGAAACTGATGTAAACTTATGTTTTCAAAAATCACAAAACACATTTTATATATGTAAATAACAAATTTTTATTTAAAAACTATTTTAGCATTGATTTGACGTCACCAGTAGGTACTCGTTAAGCCTATACTCGATTTGAAATTGGTTGATAGTAATAAATCATTTTTAGCAGCCGATTCCATAGGCGCACCTACCTGACGTGCCGGTTTGAACCCTATTTACTTATCCGAATAATTTAGTAATCATTATTGTCATAACAGGTAAAAATAATTATGCCGAGAATTCCGGGAACAATTAATACACAATGTTACTTTTCAGGTAGTTACAGTTCGTACAGGCGATTACCACGAGGATATGAATGCTGATGTTTTTGAGGAGTATTTCGAACAAATGATAGAGCTGATTCCACCTGGCTCCGTCATTGTGTTAGATAACGCTCCGTATCACTCCAGAAGATTGGAGAAGATGCCTACAACTGCTTGGCGAAAAGCAAAAATTATCGAGTGGCTTGTGGAGAAACAAATACAATTTGAGGACAATATGGTTAAAAAGGAGTTGCTATCAATTGTAAACACCCATAAACATCGGTTTCAAAAATATGTTGTTGACGAAATGGCCAAAAAACAAAATATAATAGTGCTTCGGCTCCCCCCCTACCATTGCGAATTAAATCCGATCGAACTGGTATGGGCTCATGTGAAAGGTTATGTGGCTAGAAAAAATACCACTTATAAAATGAGTGATGTTCAAAAACTCTTTGAAGAAGCGCTTCAAGAAGTCAACGCGGGGAAGTGGCAAAGATGTATAGAGCATGTACTAAAGGAGGAGGAAAAAATGTGGCAATTGGATAGTTTACTGGAGAAAACGGTCGAACCACTTATTATCAATTTAGGGGAAGAAGACAGTCCCTCAGATATTTCATTTTCTGATGATGATTAATTTAAAGCGAAGAACTGTAATGACTTACTATAAATTTTATAGAATTTCAAATAGAAACATTTTTCCAAATTTACTTGTTTATTAGTTGCTTTATTGTTATTAGTATTATATTTATTCAAATACAAGGGTAACAAATTATGCCACACATCCGAATGTTCACTAAATTATATAATTATTGTGTTTAATATAAACTTAAACCCACCCGAAAGCACGTGCATGAGTGCAAAACATCACAGGTAGAATACTACCGCTTATTGTTCGAGCCTCGGGTTAAGCTTTGTATTCGACGCCCTTATCAGATCTATAGGAATGGAAAGTTTAATAAATGCAAAAGGGTCTAGACTTTCAATGTATATACTATTTAAAACTTGGCAATTTAGGTGGACCACTCTGTGTACGTGTTTGACGGATTTTAATGATTTATTACTATCAACCAATTTCAAATCGAGTATATATTCAGATTAAAATATCGGCAAGGTTTTTTCTTATGACTTATCTGGTACCTGTAACAAAAGAAAACAAAGCAAATAAAGTAAAAAAATTATACAATTACATAATAATTTTAATAAAAGCACTATGTTCTACTGTCTACAGCCCAAGTAAATAACTTGTTTATAGATATCTTATTCTAAATAGGAACAAGTGTATGGGGATATGGGTTTTATATTCACATGATAAAAATGGTAGTTAAGTAAACGTGCCACAAAAAAATTAGATAATGAATCATGAGCAAAAAGTTTATTAAAGGAGAAAGAGCAAAATTTTACTTAAACGAAGTTGAGGTGGATTAAATAAATACTCTACAGTTTGCTTGAGTTTGAGCATGACACATGTTAAAAAAATTTTCATCGTTATACTACCAGCAATTAGGTTTACAAATTGACCAGTATACTCACCCAGACAAAAAATGTTTTGTTAGCTTAACTGGACAAAAGATATATAGTATGCTATTACGGGTATAAACACAGAACTTGAGGTAAAAATAAGAAACAAAATGGTACTCAAAAATTTCGTAACGTAGGTAGTGATAGCTACATATTTAACTAAGATATTAATGACAATATTTTACCTTATCAAGAAAATAACAACAAAGGTTTCGTTTCCAAATTTTTTCCTTGGCAGTAAGGGATTTTGCTGAATATTGTTTGTGTCTAGGATAATCTCTCAAATAACATTCATTTAGAACTCCATTCCTTACATATAGGTTTATCAGGAAATATGTTTTTGTGCTTTATCTTCCATCAAAAGTTCGATTTTTAGGGTTAGGAATTTTCATTCTTTAGAAATATTAAAACCTTTTGAATGCACCTAAAACAAACACATAAATGGATAATAATGACAAGAGGATAGTAGTTAAGGAAGCTCAAAAGCAGCAATTTTTTTATGTAAAGCATTTTTAACGCAAATTTTAAAAATTAACAGAAAAATTATACAAATTTGGCTGGTATCTGCACGGTATTTTATGGTTCAATGGTTTCATACAACTTACCTTAGAAATACATATACATATGTTCAGAAGTTTATTTTCTGCTATATTTGGTAATTTTTCTATTTTCCCATTTAAACATACACAAATATTTTCTTTGATACAAAATATCTTCGCTTTTCAAAAAATACAAAACGCTTTGTTGACAATGTTGAGTTGACATTAAAATCTGACGTTTATCGCTCGACTTTTCCCGAAACTGCGACCGCTTCCAAATCTACAAGCCGATGTTAAGCGATTGCTGTTTCGAGTAGGCCTGGGCCGGCTTTGATTAAATCTTGGGTAACTTGACCAAAATTTAACAACGCAAATTTAACACGTTGTTAGCTAATCATCCTTGGTGCAACCCGCCGTAAGAGAAATAGGTTCGATAGGTTGAAAAAAAGGTTATTTGGGCGATAATTTATGATAAAACTTTTGCGTCCAGATTTACTAAGAAAGTTTAAGATTTAGTACTGGTTTAAATTAAGATCTTATAGTTGATCAGTTATGTTTTGACAGGTTTTTGTCCTGTCCTTGTTATTAAAAACTTATGAATTATTGATGTGATATTTCAGCGATTTACTTGGTTTCCAAATGATTTTCATCTTGGAACGAGTTGCAGTAATGAATTTAGTTCTATTATTATTGACAATTACTAAAATAGTCCTTTTCCTGATAAATTTGCGAAAAAGCTCAGAAATAGGTTCATAGACTAAAACTTAGTTGTCTTATTCTTACACTTGTCAGTTTAAAACTTTTGATTGTCAAATTAGACCGGACTAGCATTGGAGAATCTGGCTGTTGGTTTCTTGTATTGTCAGTGCCAATAACAGAATATTTGAGTTAACTGTAGAATGCTTAACTAGTAGTTTTGCTATAACTGTTAGATCTAAAAATAAATATATGGTTTTTTTTCCATGGGGTTGCGGTCAAAATGTTTACATTAAAACAATAGTCATCTTTGACGTTTCGGTTTATTGACTGACTAAACCATCATCAGAAAGTTAACTACAAATTTTTAAAAAGAACTTATTTTATCAGGTTTACTAATAATAGCACAAATAGACATACCTTTTAACTATGATGAACAAACTTAGCACTAATACTAGTACATTTTAACAACCATGTACTCTCTACGAGACACAGAGTTAAACTATTATTTACTAACTTGCCTTAACAACCAAATTTGCATCGTACCTTTTAGAAGGTATAATGGATGGAAAGTCCACTATAGGTACAAAATGTTTTGTGAATAATGCAAAAATTTTATTTTTATGACATAATTAGGCCTCCATAAACTGAACTTAAATTTTCGGTATCTGACCTGAAATTGATGGTGTTATTGGTTTTTTTAATATGAATCATTTCTTTAATATTCCTTTTTTTGTTATTCGATTCAAACTCTAATATTTGAACATTATTGAAATTGAAGTTATGTAGTTCGTCAAGAGCATGTTTAGATAGGGCTGTGGGGTTATGGTTGGTATTACGCAGGCTATTCTTATGTTCTTTTATTCGGTTTTTTAAATATTGTTTTGTTTGTCCTATATATGTTTTTGGACAATCAGAACAGTCAATTTTGTATATTAGATTTGTCTGAAATTCTTTAGGTGTTTTTGGTTTTAAATGTGTAAATAATTTATTAGTACTATTGTTTGGTTTTTCGGCGATATTTATGTTATATGGTTTAAGGACTTTTTTAATTTTTTGATTTATATGGGGTATGTGTGGTAATGAAATATAATTACTTTCGGTGTTCTGAGTTTCGCGATTTGTGGAGTTATTGTATATTTTATTAATCCGGTTTTTAATGATCGGTTCACAGAAGTGTTTGGGGTAATTATTTTTTTGTAACACGTCTCTAACTTTTCTAAGATTTTGTGGTCTATTTATCGGATTAGTTAATATGACAGCCCTATCAACTAGTGAATTGACTACGCTTTTTTTATATTTAATAGGTGTGTATGAATTAAAATTGAGATATCTGCCTGACCATACGGGTTTTGTGTACCAGTTTGTCTGAAGGCAACATCGAGACAAACTGGTACACAAAACCCGTATGGTCAGGCAGATATCTCAATTTTAATTCATACACACCTATTAAATATAAAAAAAGCGTAGTCAATTCACTAGTTGATAGGGCTGTCATATTAACTAATCCGATAAATAGACCACAAAATCTTAGAAAAGTTAGAGACGTGTTACAAAAAAATAATTACCCCAAACACTTCTGTGAACCGATCATTAAAAACCGGATTAATAAAATATACAATAACTCCACAAATCGCGAAACTCAGAACACCGAAAGTAATTATATTTCATTACCACACATACCCCATATAAATCAAAAAATTAAAAAAGTCCTTAAACCATATAACATAAATATCGCCGAAAAACCAAACAATAGTACTAATAAATTATTTACACATTTAAAACCAAAAACACCTAAAGAATTTCAGACAAATCTAATATACAAAATTGACTGTTCTGATTGTCCAAAAACATATATAGGACAAACAAAACAATATTTAAAAAACCGAATAAAAGAACATAAGAATAGCCTGCGTAATACCAACCATAACCCCACAGCCCTATCTAAACATGCTCTTGACGAACTACATAACTTCAATTTCAATAATGTTCAAATATTAGAGTTTGAATCGAATAACAAAAAAAGGAATATTAAAGAAATGATTCATATTAAAAAAACCAATAACACCATCAATTTCAGGTCAGATACCGAAAATTTAAGTTCAGTTTATGGAGGCCTAATTATGTCATAAAAATAAAATTTTTGCATTATTCACAAAACATTTTGTACCTATAGTGGACTTTCCATCCATTATACCTTCTAAAAGGTACGATGCAAATTTGGTTGTTAAGGCAAGTTAGTAAATAATAGTTTAACTCTGTGTCTCGTAGAGAGTACATGGTTGTTAAAATGTACTAGTATTAGTGCTAAGTTTGTTCATCATAGTTAAAAGGTATGTCTATTTGTGCTATTATTAGTAAACCTGATAAAATAAGTTCTTTTTAAAAATTTGTAGTTAACTTTCTGATGATGGTTTAGTCAGTCAATAAACCGAAACGTCAAAGATGACTATTGTTTTAATGTAAACATTTTGACCGCAACCCCATGGAAAAAAAAACCATATATTTATTTTTAGATCTAACAGTTATAGCAAAACTACTAGTTAAGCATTCTACAGTTAACTCAAATATTCTGTTATTGGCACTGACAATACAAGAAACCAACAGCCAGATTCTCCAATGCTAGTCCGGTCTAATTTGACAATCAAAAGTTTTAAACTGACAAGTGTAAGAATAAGACAACTAAGTTTTAGTCTATGAACCTATTTCTGAGCTTTCTCGCAAATTTATCAGGAAAAGGACTATTTTAGTAATTGTCAATAATAATAGAACTAAATTCATTACTGCAACTCGTTCCAAGATGAAAATCATTTGGAAACCAAGTAAATCGCTGAAATATCACATCAATAATTCATAAGTTTTTAATAACAAGGACAGGACAAAAACCTGTCAAAACATAACTGATCAACTATAAGATCTTAATTTAAACCAGTACTAAATCTTAAACTTTCTTAGTAAATCTGGACGCAAAAGTTTTATCATAAATTATCGCCCAAATAACCTTTTTTTCAACCTATCGAACCTATTTCTCTTACGGCGGGTTGCACCAAGGATGATTAGCTAACAACGTGTTAAATTTGCGTTGTTAAATTTTGGTCAAGTTACCCAAGATTTAATCAAAGCCGGCCCAGGCCTACTCGAAACAGCAATCGCTTAACATCGGCTTGTAGATTTGGAAGCGGTCGCAGTTTCGGGAAAAGTCGAGCGATAAACGTCAGATTTTAATGTCAACTCAACATTGTCAACAAAGCGTTTTGTATTTTTTGAAAAGCGAAGATATTTTGTATCAAAGAAAATATTTGTGTATGTTTAAATGGGAAAATAGAAAAATTACCAAATATAGCAGAAAATAAACTTCTGAACATATGTATATGTATTTCTAAGGTAAGTTGTATGAAACCATTGAACCATAAAATACCGTGCAGATACCAGCCAAATTTGTATAATTTTTCTGTTAATTTTTAAAATTTGCGTTAAAAATGCTTTACATAAAAAAATTGCTGCTTTTGAGCTTCCTTAACTACTATCCTCTTGTCATTATTATCCATTTATGTGTTTGTTTTAGGTGCATTCAAAAGGTTTTAATATTTCTAAAGAATGAAAATTCCTAACCCTAAAAATCGAACTTTTGATGGAAGATAAAGCACAAAAACATATTTCCTGATAAACCTATATGTAAGGAATGGAGTTCTAAATGAATGTTATTTGAGAGATTATCCTAGACACAAACAATATTCAGCAAAATCCCTTACTGCCAAGGAAAAAATTTGGAAACGAAACCTTTGTTGTTATTTTCTTGATAAGGTAAAATATTGTCATTAATATCTTAGTTAAATATGTAGCTATCACTACCTACGTTACGAAATTTTTGAGTACCATTTTGTTTCTTATTTTTACCTCAAGTTCTGTGTTTATACCCGTAATAGCATACTATATATCTTTTGTCCAGTTAAGCTAACAAAACATTTTTTGTCTGGGTGAGTATACTGGTCAATTTGTAAACCTAATTGCTGGTAGTATAACGATGAAAATTTTTTTAACATGTGTCATGCTCAAACTCAAGCAAACTGTAGAGTATTTATTTAATCCACCTCAACTTCGTTTAAGTAAAATTTTGCTCTTTCTCCTTTAATAAACTTTTTGCTCATGATTCATTATCTAATTTTTTTGTGGCACGTTTACTTAACTACCATTTTTATCATGTGAATATAAAACCCATATCCCCATACACTTGTTCCTATTTAGAATAAGATATCTATAAACAAGTTATTTACTTGGGCTGTAGACAGTAGAACATAGTGCTTTTATTAAAATTATTATGTAATTGTATAATTTTTTTACTTTATTTGCTTTGTTTTCTTTTGTTACAGGTACCAGATAAGTCATAAGAAAAAACCTTGCCGATATTTTAATCTGAATATAGGCTTAACGAGTACCTACTGGTGACGTCAAATCAATGCTAAAATAGTTTTTAAATAAAAATTTGTTATTTACATATATAAAATGTGTTTTGTGATTTTTGAAAACATAAGTTTACATCAGTTTCTTTATATTATGTTTGTTCATTATTCCCTGAAAATTTGTAAAACTAGATAAAGATTCCATAATAAAAACTATTATTTTTTAAAAATAATTGTAATGTTTTTTTTAAGTTTGATCTGTGACATTAATGTTATTTTTAAATTGAAGAAAGTTGAATATGCACTCCAAACAAATTCGCATTGTTTTCAAGTGCATTAACTTGGCCATATTTTATTGACAAAAATTAGATTAGTCGGGATCACTTCACGATACCTCAATGTTATTTGATGCGATTTTAAATCAGTGACCTAGTCATGACTACGCTACCTTATTTGGCAACGTTGCTCCATATACTCAATGTTTAACCTAAAAAGTCAAAGTATTAAGATTAAACGAGACAGTGTTGCCCAATGCTCTGACTAGGTAATGATTTGGTCACTGATTTAAAAATGGCTTTGTTGTTATCTGACACCTCATTTTAAATTAAGTGCCATTTTTAAATCAGTGACCAAATCATGACGATTGGGCAACACTGTCTCATTTCTTGGGCACATTCAGAATCGACGCCGGGTGTTCCCGGGTAAACAGCTGACCGTGAGGCCAGCCGTTGTTTCTTATGGCCGTGACGTCATTGACAAGTCTACCCGGGAACACCCGGCGTCGATTCTGAATGTGCCCCTCTCTTAGGTTAAACACCGAGTATCTGGAGCAACGTTGCCAAATAGGGTGACGTAGCTATGACTAGGTCACTGATTTAAAATCGCCTATTGTATATTCGCTTAAAGCTCGTAAACTGATCCGGATCGATGCAATGCAGTGCGAGCAGTGTTGCCTCGTCTAGTACAATTGTACTAGATCTAGAACCTTTTTAAGATTGGGAGGAATGGTTTCATTTTTAAAATTAGGAATAATTACGTATTTTATTTTTTTATACCAAGTACAGGTGTTTTATATCTCCTGTGCCAGTGCATTGCCGCGTCTGTTTTGAGAAGATCTAGTACATTTTCATTACATTTAGTACTTTCTCAATTAAAATCCAGTATCAAATAAAGAAATTTCTGACAACGGCAACACTGGTACTTCAAAACTTCAAATATTTGCGGTTAGGTTATACGTCGTGTTTTGTTTTTCTTTAAGAAATATTTTGTTTATTTTCTGTTGTCGAGAAAGCCGTGACAAAAAAAAAAGAAATAAGTGATTAATACAAACTTGCTTGGATTCCAGTGTTTTTATTTTTGTTGTAAATAAGATAAATAATTTTCTTTTTATTTAGGTTAAGAAATAGAAAATCTCGGAAAATAACAACCTCTATAAGTTGTTATATTATTTTTAAACCCACAAAAGGGTTTGCTGTTTAAACTAAGAGAGGTGTTAAAGAAAACTGTGCGATTGAAGAAAGCCAAGCAAAAGGAAATTTAGCAGAATATCTATATTTTGATAGAAGGAAAATTGTTTTAATTACAATATTATTACGAATAGTTTAAACCAAGAAGGATTCCAGTAATAGAATATTATTTTTGCACAAATCTAACAAGAAAATAGTGGTATAGAGTAATTTTGGTATGTTATTGAAGAAGAAAGGCGTATTTTTGGTAAAATTCACATTATACATGATGAACTTTATTTTTTCTACATTTTTTTGGTAGTGTGTGAAGGTAGGTACCTGCGTATTAAGCATTATGATAAATTAGATACCCATCTGCAATAAAAGTGTATATAGTTTTATTTTAAAATATTGAAGGAAGGTTTTTTCTTTTAATTTTTTGTATTGGAACATAAACTTTTGCCAAAGTAACCAATGTTTTATCAAAAATGTTTCCAAAAACATGACTTTAATCACAGCATATCGTGTAATTAGTTTAATTCATCGTTAAGTGCTCTCTTCGTTAAAAACAAATGAAAAAGTAAACAACACCTTGGTTTTTTAGTGGCAATTGTCAGTTTAATCACGGATTAGCTCAAAATTTTGGCTGCTGCAGAAAGAAAAAAAATTTAACGCTGTGTTAAACCAAATATCTTTTGTTTTTAATCCTGAATTAGGATTTAACGCTTGATTAAAAGTTTGGTGCAACCCGCTGTTAGTGTATTATAATCCTGTCCCCGTATCTCTCGTTTCACGTCGCCTGGAAATAAATCAAGCTGTAGGTAGGCAACTTTAAATACATTTTAACGAAATGTGCCTAAAACATGCCTTGCGCGCTGCAATATATCGGACTTACTACGCAATTGTAATGTCCCATTTTTTGGAACTGTAAAGATAAGGCATGGAAGTTCTAAGGTATAGAGCGTTTTTTTTGAAAAAAAAATTATTAGCTATGATATTAACCTTCAAAAAAGCCTAAAAATGCATAACTTCAATGAGAATTTGTTTATAAATTTTTTTACTTTTTTCGAAAAACGTCTCTATACCTTAGAAAAAAAAATATTTCTCTAATCAAATTTAATTTGTCCTGAGAGGTACTTTAAATAGCCTTTCCAGAATCCTGCAGTAGCAAAACGGTGTTAATCATTCTAATAAAAAAAACATATCCATTCCAACCTTGGCGTTGTCGTGTCGTGTAAAATTTTGCTCCGTATATTTTTCAGTTTTGGCTGGTTGGTTCGTCGTTTAAAATTTAAATTGTAGTGTCACCGATGTGTTAGAGTTTCCACCTAGTGAAAAGTTAAAATTCAGGACATTTGCCGTACCAGTTCCTCAGGTATTTATGACTTTGGGATGGCAGTTATATGTAGCATTTGCAATCATACGATAAACTCTAGACGGCCC
Organism: Philopedon plagiatum; assembly: GCA_963971165.1. Taxonomy (NCBI): domain Eukaryota; kingdom Metazoa; phylum Arthropoda; class Insecta; order Coleoptera; family Curculionidae; genus Philopedon; species Philopedon plagiatum. The sequence goes on from OZ020190.1 coordinate 60,722,342, forward strand.
GCTATTTTTTGCTCTACTTGTAAAAAGCAATTTCATTCCAATTGTGTTTCGAATAAAGCGGATATCTCAGATTTAGTGAATGAGATTAGGGGCCTGTCGTGGAATTGTGACGACTGTAATGATGAATTTATCACTATTAACCGGAGCGATATTAAAAAGTTAATTGAGGATCAACTTCATGTTGCTTTGTCGGATCTTAAGTCTGCCTTTAAATCTCTTGCGGATGATATCGTCAACTCCGTGGAGTCAAAGTTGCAGTCTGTTAGTCTGAGACAGTCATCTGTCTCTCATGATGCTCTGCGCAAGCCTAACTATGCTAATAGGTATGGTCCGTAATAAGACTCAACCAGCGGTGATAGTCAGACCTAGATCTCATCAGGAGTGTTCTAAAACCAAGGCGGATATGATGGAAAAAGTTTGTCCAGCCGATTCAAACATTCAACTAGCTAGATTAAAATCAATCAAAGATGGAGGCTTATTGTTGGGTTGTAGGTCTGCTGATGACAATCGTAAATTAAAAGAGGCTGTACAGCAGAGGATGTCCGATGGATATGAGGTGGTCGAAGTTCGAGGCGTTAATCCAAGGATTCGTATTGTTGGCCTAACCAGGGAATATAACAATGTGAAACTGCTTGAACTCATTAAAAAGTGCAATCAAGGTATATTTACTGACTTTTCTTCTGTATCTTTAATTAAAGTCTGGCCCACGAAAAAAAATCCAAATATTTTTCAAGCTACACTGCAGGTTGATAGAAGTACTTTTGAAAGTGCCCTGGCTTTTGGCAACATATTCGTTGATTTGGATTGTTGTAGAGTATTTGATGCCATCGATGTTGTTAGGTGTTTTAACTGTAATGAATTTCATCACTCTTCTAATAATTGTAAAAATTCTGTCTCATGTCCACGGTGTGGTCAAAATCATAATGTTCATCAGTGCACTTCCAATAACTTAACTTGTAGTAACTGCGTTAAACTTAACGAAAAAGTTGCGGGAACTGTCGATGCAGGGCATGCCGCCTGGGATTTAAAGAATTGTACTGCGTACAAGCGTGCTTGCGATCGACTTAGGTTGGACGTACTCGCTGATCAATAGCAATCAGTCCCTCCCGTCTCGTCGTCTGAGCCGACGCTTCGTGCGTCTGCGGAGATAGCGGGTGGGTCGAGCGACAATTGCATGTGTGTTTATTATCAAAATACTCGCAGTATTAAAAGTTCCACTACAGAGATATATAACAGCTTAACTTACTTTGAATATGATATTGTTGCTCTGACCGAAACTTGGCTAGACTCTACGGTCTATGATGCTGAGGTGTGTCCCAATAATTTTAATTTATTTCGTTCTGACAGGGATTTTGCGGCTGTGGGTCGGAGTCGTGGGGGTGGGGTTATGCTTGCTGTAAGCGACCGACTTCTGTGTGAACCGCTTGATCTGCACCTGGTGAATGCAAACGTGTCTAGGTTGATTGATGTTGTAGGCGTTAAAATTAAATTTTCTGATAGGAAAAGTTTATATGTTTTGTTACTCTATATACCGCCAACCCTAAAAATTCAGGAATATCGTAACCTCTTTGAATTTTTATCCTCCTTGGATTTTTTATTGGGTGCCGATGCTCTCATTCTTGGTGATTTTAATATAACTAATTATGCTGACTTTGTGCTGGGAAATGCTCGACCTGATAGTTATGTAAATGTGCTAACTAAGTTTTTAAACCTAACTGGCCTAGAACAGTATAATTTGGTTGTAAATACAGACAATAAGTTGCTGGATCTAGTTGTTTTTAACCGTTACTGCAATGTGATTAACTCCGACAATATACTTACAAGAATCGATGATCCTCACCCTGCCTTATCCATTTCATTTGCATACAATGTCAGTACTAATCTAAATAATCATATTCCCAAGAAACGAACTGATCAGTACAACTTTCGACGGGCTAATTTCCCAGTTATGTATGACATGTTTCTAAATATCGACTGGTCATTTATTGAGCATTGTAGTGATGTGGATGAGTGTTGTGATTTATTTTATGCGCGTATTTATTCTGTATTTGACACATGCGTTCCTAAATTTGGCTTATCCAATCGACGCACTTACCCACCTTGGTTCGATATGAATATTAAGCACAATATACGACTTAAGGCCATTGAATGGCGTAAACATAAACGCACGGGTGAACAGTCAGCATATGAAAGTTTCTCCCAATTGAGGCGTCAAATAAAGACTGATATTAAAGAATCTTACAGAGTATATGTTCAGCGAATAGAGCAGGGTATAAATCAGGACCCTAACAAGTTTTGGACTTTTGTTAATTCCAAACGGGGAACAAATGGTTTATTGCACGGAATGCGTGTTGGTGACTCCACTCTTTCTACTTCCGGTGATATTGTTAATGCTTTTGCAGACTTCTTTAGTCGCTCTTTTCTTCCATCATCTGTTTCATGCTCAAGATTGAAGCCTACCTCTTTGTCCTGCCACATAAATGTTTCCAGTTTTAGCGAGACTGAAGTGTTCGAGGCAATTAAGCTGATTAAGCCTAAGTTAACCACTGGTCCAGACAGGATTCCTGCTTTTATTATTAGAGACTGCGCAGAGGTTCTTGTACGTCCGCTATCCCTCATATTTAGCAAATGTCTTAGTGCATGTCAAATGCCCAACATCTGGAAGTGTTCAAAAGTATGCCCGGTTTATAAAAAAGATGACAAAATGGACATTACAAACTATAGACCTATTTCGATAATTTGTAACTTCTCTAAAATTTTTGAATTACTGCTGCACAATGTAATTTTTTCTCAGGCAAAAATGTTATTTCTCCTAAACAGCAAGGATTTGTTAAAGGCCGATCTACTACCACAAATTTAATGAGCATTGCTCAATTCCTGGCTGAGGAGATCGATCAGCGTCGCCAAACCGATGTAATATATACAGATTTTTCTAAAGCGTTTGACCGGCTTGACCATGAAATCTTGCTGCAGAAGCTACAGCTTTTTGGATTTTCTGAATCATTACTTTTGTTTTTCAGGTCCTATTTAGTGGGCCGTAGCCAGTTTGTGGCGTATGGTGGGGACAGGCCATCTGACTATTTGGCGACCTCTGGCGTGCCCCAAGGCTCAATCCTTGGGCCTCTCTTTTTTACCCTGTTTATTAATGATATAGTAGATAAACTTTCTGTTCATTGTTTACTTTATGCCGATGACCTGAAAATATTTTCATCTATCTCTACTGTTGCTGACTGCATTGCTCTACAGCATAATCTGGACCTGTTGAATGACTGGTGCGTTGAAAATCGGTTAAGCCTTAATATTTCTAAATGTAATGTCATGACGTTCACTAATAAAAGTAATAGTTTTTTGTTTAATTATGCTATTAATGGTAATACTCTTGCGCGCCCTGAGGTCTTTAAAGACCTGGGAGTTATTTTTGATAAAGAACTGTCATTTGTTCCTCATATACAACACACTGTGTCCGCGGCGTATAAAATTCTGGGATTTGTTATAAGAACGGCTCGTGATTTTCAAAATATTATCCCTTTAAAGACACTGTTCTTTTCTTTTGTTTTATCAAAGTTAGAGTACGCTTCAGTTATTTGGTCCCCTTACTATAGGACTCATATGGACGCTATTGAGTCAGTGCAGAGAAGATTTGCTAAGGCTCTATGGTGCAGATCAGACGGTGTTTATCCGGTTAGAGGCTTTCCCCACGACCATCTGCTGCGGAGATTCTCCCTGGTAGGCTTGGATAAGAGACGTGAATGTCATTCACAACTTTTCCTGCACAAACTTATTAATAACAGCATTGTGTGTGAGGAGATATTAGAGAAACTTAATTTTAGAATCCCTTCCCTTAACTCTCGAAGTTTAAATACTTTTTATTTACCACCCTATCGGACAAACGTTTTTAAATTTGCACCTATCAATGCGATGTGTAACTGTTATAACATTAATGGTAACTCCTTTGATGTTTTTAATTGTAAGTTGGGAGCAATCAAGAGGCACTTCTATCACTGATGCATTATTTATATTGTCTTGTCTTATTGTTAATGTTAAGTTAGGTTAAGTAATTTTCAATTTTCTTTTTTTTTTATATAACCTTTTGTTATTATATTTAATCTTGTGTATTTATAGTTCTTTCAGATTGTACCTGTTTTGTAACTGGGTGACTGTAAAACAGTGTATCAAAATAAAATAAATAAATAAATAAATAAATAAAAATGTGCGCATTGTAGAGCCTTAAATTTGACTTTTATTTGCTATTAATAATTCAAGACAACTAATTTAATCTTTAAGTAATTAAAAACTAAGCAGTTTTAGTTCTGGTTAGGATTTTCTATATATCTAGATAACAAGTAGTGGTTTAGGTTAAAAATAATACCAATTTTAACAAATTAATGAAAATACAGGATTTAACCAGTTTCTTTTTTAAATCTAAATAATTGAATTGACGTTAAACCACATGTTAAATACGGCCAACTACGCAAAATTAAAGCTTACAATTAAATAGTTCGATTTAAGGACTAAAAACAAAAAATAACTATAAAGTGTTATATATTTTTGAAAAGCTCTCGAAAGGGGAAACGTAATGGTTAAGAAATATACAGGGTGTTCCATTAAAAAAACATATGTTTGGTTAATATATCGAAAAATATCACATCTGATGAAAATCTAACCACGCCACTCGATTCTACGTAGAAAACTCTAATAGGATCCATTTTCACTTTTTTTATTAGTTACAAGATAACTGAAATGCGAGGGGAGTCCGAAAATGGACAAAAATCAATTTCACCCTGTATGTCAAAAACGAAGGGGGCCATGAAAAATATTTTTATGCCATCTTTCTTTTCATCAAAAAGTAGCACACTGTCGCGAAAACCGCAAGCCTCTATCTTTAAAAATAAGGGAGATACCACGCAAAAGTGCCGAAAAGGGGACACCCTGTACAGTGTGACCAGTGATGTCCGCATCATGTGGGATTTTTTTTATTAATAGCTTTATTCGAAATTTGACTTTGGCATCAATTATTTCTGCTTCGACCGAGATGAAAATTAACCAAAAAAATAGTAGTCACGTGATTCGTATTATCTGCCAATTTTAATTTTTTCCAAAAAAATTCAAAAGTGGCGTTATTTCTCAAAATGTCGAAAAAAGTTATCAGAAAAAGTTTTTCTAAAGGCAATTAGCCTATATGCAAAATTTCAGCTGCATAAGATAATTTTGATTTTTTGCCCATTTTTTTTTTCAATTGCACCACTGTTGCAAAATAAGACTCAACGCAACCTACATAAAACTTCTTAGTTTTGACAATGCTTTATTCCAGACACATTTTCTTTAAAGTAGCGCCATATTAAATGTGTGTTTTTCTACAAAATCCAAATAGGACTGTTAAAATTTGGTCACATGTGATGCAAAGTTTATTTGTTTTTGACCCTGTATAAGGTAACTTCACAAAATGACCATTTTTGAAAACGTAGTTTGTGTCAAAAAGTAATACACCTTAATATTAGGAAAATAGTTTAATTGAAAAGAGTCAAATTTTCTAATAAAAAAATCATAATATGAAAATTAAACGCATTTAAAATTCAACCTTTTTAATTAATAACAAACTATTTTTGGTATTCGGATATTAAATTAAAAACAATTCAAAAACTTAGAATTTAAAATTACATTTCTGTGTGCCTTCCATTGCGTTCAATACAAACAATTGTTCTTCTTGACACATCTTTAATGGAGTTTCTGATACTAAGGGGTCTTATTTTTAAAATACAGTTTCGAATCACCGTTTCCAAATGATGAACATTACGGAAAGGTCTTTGTTTGTAAACTTTTTGTTTTAGGTAACCCCACAAGAAAAAATCAAGTGGGGTTAAATCCGGAGACCTAGGCGGCCAGTATTGCTCCATATTACGCCCAATTACTTTGCCCCTAAATATTTCCAAGAGGCGTTCTTGGACCTGTCTTGTAGTATGGATGGGAGCACCGTCACACTGGTATCACAAATTATGCCTTATTTCAATAGGCATATTGTCCAAAACTTCAAGGATCTCGGTGTTAAGGAAGCGTAGGTATTCTTCAGGGTTTAAATTACCTCTAAAAAAATAATGCCCAACAACTTGATCGTTTAAAATACCGCACCACACATTTGTTTTAAAGGGATACTGGTCTCTGCATTCCATTATAAAATTTGGATTTTCTTGAGCCCACCGTCTACAATTTTGAGAGCTAACAACGCCATTTGAAGTGGAAGTGGCCTCGTCGGTCCATAAAACGTGAAAGGGAAAGGAGACATCTTCTTTTCCCCCCTGGTACCAAAAAGAGAATCTCAAACGTATGGCAAAATCTTGTTCCTTAAGAGTATTTATAAATTTGGGTTTATAAGGTTTAAATTTATTTTTGTGCAAAATATTCCTTACACTCTCTCTTTGGACGTCAGTTCTGCAAGAAACATATCTAATACTAGTTTGACCATGTTCCACAACATCTAGGCACACATTTAATTGGACGTCTTCACTATGTTTTATCGGATTGTGAGGTTTTTTAAATGAATTTTCCTCCAGTTGAGTTAAATTTCGCCACAATCCTACTCACAGTACATTGTTGCACATTTTTGCCTGGATGCCTTTCATTAAAAATATTGGCTGCTACACGATGACTTGTGTTTTCACCACATATTAATACAATTTCAAGTTTTTCCTGTAAAGTTAACATTTTTTTTAATACGCAGTATTAATTAAAAGCCACTATGACAAGCAGAGAGCGATTTGACTGTCATTATTAAAGCAAGGGCTTATTGATATTTTTTATCATTTGTTTTACGGCCAAGTTGTTTTTGGTACATCATCGTAAGGTACAATACTAATTAATTTTTTGGAAACTGCACTTAAATAATAAACGACTATTTTTGTTTTTTTCATAACGTAGCCTCATAAGAAATTTTAATAAAGGGGTTCTAAATTAAATCGTTGAAAGTAGATAAACTTTACATAAAGTTAAACGAAAATTTATTTTCCACTCAATGCAGACGTTACTGATGACACTGTGTACTTGTTTGTGTTAATTATAATGTGTATTACTTTTAGACACAAACTACGTTTTCAAGAATAGTTATTTTATTGAGTTACCTTATACAGTGTCAAAAACAAATAAGCTTTGCATCACATGAGAGCAAATTTTGGATTTTGTAGAAAAACACACATTTAATATGGCGCTACTTTAAAGAAAATGTATCTGGAATAAAGCATTGTCAAAACTAAGAAGTTCTATGTAGGTTGCGCTGACTCTTATTTTGCAACAGTGGTGTAATTTACAAAAAATGGGCAAAAAATCAAAATCATCTTATGCAGCTGAAATTTTGCATTTGGGCTAAAATTTGCATTTAGAAAAACTTTTTCTAATAACTGTTTTCGATATTTTGAGAAATAACCAAACTTTTGAATTTTTTTGGAGAAAAATAAAATTTGGCAGATATAATACGAATCACGTGGCTACAATTTTTTTGGTTAATTTTCATCTCGATCGAAGCAGAAATGGATGCCCAAGTCTTAAGTTTTAATAAAAAATTAAAGCTATTAGTAAAAAAAATCCCATATGATGCGGACTTTACCGGTCACACTGTATACGTATACAGTGACCGCCAGACAGTGCGCAGCATATGGGAAAAAATTTTATCTTTGAATTTAACAAATTTATTTTATTTCGAAGAAGTTCTGCATACCTTCACACCAAAATAATACCCAACAAATCCGGTGAAAGTCTTATGGCATACGAGGAAGAGTCAAAAATTCGAAATTTCGTTAAGAGTGAAGAACCCCCATTTTTCACTTTAGAAGTATTTTTTAATAAGAAATGTTGCTTTAATTTAAAAGTTATACCCAAGTGCCAATTTTTGCTTACTTTGGACAAAAAATAGGATTTAATCGTTTTTTGTGAATTACCCTGTATAAAAAGTAGATCGCAATGATACAGTCCACAAATCATATTTTCTGTATACTTTATTAGAGATAACCGTAAATGTTATGTCAGAGTAGTCAGTGTCAAAAATATTATGGCCATTAAAAATAAAAACATAAAAGTTTTAAATGTTTTTGCTGCACACCGTTTCATCTAACTAAAATTTTGTGATACATTTTAACTTAAGCTACCTTCCAAACGGTATATTTATTCCTAAAACTACAAAGTTTTTTCTTTATTTAGGTTTTAATCGTGGTCCTCAAGAAAAAACTGAAAATCCCAAAATATTTTATGAACATACTTTATTTGCAACAAAAAATTAAGCTCAATATAATGTTGTACATATAATGTTGTACATTATTTAAAATACATATGAATCGATCTTTAAACCCGAATTTCATACAATATTTTGAGTTTTTCAGATTTTTTGTGAGGACCATGATTAAAACCTAAATAAAGAAAAAACCTTGTAGTTTAAGTAATAAATATATCGTTTGGAAGATAGTTTAAGTTAAAGTTTATCACAGAATTTCAGTTAGATTGAAGTTCTGTTGATTGCTCAAAAAATAAATTACGGTGTGCAGCAAAAATATTTAAAATTTTTATGTTTTTATTTTAAATGGCCATAATATTTTTGAAACTGACTACTTGCCATAACATTTACGGTTATCTCTAATAAAGTCTACAGAAAATATAAGTTGCGTACTGCACCATTGCGATCTAATTTTATACTGGATAATTCACAAAAAACGATTAAATCCTATTTTTTGTCCAAAGGCGAAAATTGATATTTGGGCATAAATTTGAAAGTAAAACATTTCTTAATAACAAAAATTTCTAAAGTAAAAAATGTGGGTACTTTACAGTTAAAGCAATTTTAAATTTTTGACTCTTCCTCGTATACCATAAGACTTTCACCCGATTTGTTGGGTATTATCTTGGTTTGAAGGTATGCAGAACTTTTTCGAAATAAAATAAATTTGTTAAGTTCAAAGAAAAAAAAATGTCCCATATGCTGCGCACTTTCTGGCGGTCACTGTATACCTTGTGTAATGGGTTTTTTGATTTGTAGAAAGATGATGGTTTTAAATATGGAAAGATTCTAAACTGAATATGATATAATTCTGTTTTAATTGAAATCTGTAATATTTCTCTCTCTCTCTCTTTCTGCCTCTGTGTGTATTTGTGTCCGCCTATGTTTCTGTGTACGCGAGGAGAAATTCGTACTATATATGCTAAGATTAATCTTAAAATAATTACAAGAAGTAAATAGATAAACTGATATCTTTGGGAAAGTTAATGGTAACAATAATTCAATAAAAGATGGAAATTTTGTTGTTTGCCAAACAGTAATCAATAGTAATTAGTTTATCTAACATCAGTAGACTTATGTGTCTAAATGGGACTACAAAGAACGAAAAATAAGTTATGGCTAAAATTATATATGATTATATATATATAATATATGTATATATATATATATATATATATATATATATATATATATATATATATATATATATATATATATATATATATATATATATATATATATATATATATATATATATATATATATATATGTATGTCGTGGTTAATCCGGGAATACATCCGTTCGTTTGATTCGTTTCTAGTTGAAACTTGCAGACGTTTCGTCAAAATTTCATTTGACATCTTCTGTGCTTACTCGCTGGTCGTAGTAAGTAAACTGAGGGTGGCAGCCGCAGTGCGGGGTTTTATAGTGGATCGCCTCGGTCTTAGGTCGTATCTATTGGCCGGCGTTGGCTCCGCCCCCTGAGTGGTCTGCTTGGGAGCTATGTTCGGCTTCACTTGGTTCTCGGCCATCGTGGTGTTCATGTTAGAGGGCTTGATGATGCATTTCCATGTTGCTGGAAGGTTCAAGGCATCGTCGCGTTTGTTTAGGTTGCCGCTTTTTTCTATTTCGATTGCTTCGCGGATAAGCCTGGTTTTATAGTGATCTATGTTGGCTATCTGTTTGCAGCTGTCGAAGTTGATTTTGTGTCCTGTTTCAAGCTGGTGACGGAAAAGGGCTGACGATGTTTGTTTGTTCTTGATGCCTAGCGGATTAACCACGACACATATTTCTCCATCCGTGAAACCCTACGTACTTCCATTATACACCTCTACGGAGAGGAGACCTTCAGGAACACCAAACATTACGAGAAACTGAGAGAGAAGAAATGTACGCTATTATGCGACCTAAACTTCCTAGTAAGATGCCGCAACAACAACCTACAACCAAGCTTCACAAGGATTTCCTACTACACCAGAACCAGAGGAACACTTGCCATACTAAAAAAAGCCAGCAGCGCCCTGCTAAGAGAACAAATACGACAAACAAGAAGACAACTCAGCTAAACAGAACACGAGCTGTACCAACTCCATCTCACGCTAAGCAACCAAATCCACCACCTACTCTGGGGCCGCTTAGAAACCCTATCTTACTGGCGCACCGAAACAAACAGATCCATCAAATCAGAAAAGCACACCAAAAAGTTTCAAAACCTACAAGGAGAATTCGTAGAACAGTCAGAGAACCCAGCGTCAAGCAGCAGGAAGACCGTCTACAACATCTCCAACTATCAGAAACCGAAAAAGCAGTTCTAAGCAAAGGTTTTAACTATGCAATAGCCCCAAAAAAGGTGCTAAAAGAAGAAATAATTGCAAACGTCGAATCCGCTTTATCCGAAGTAAACAACCAAACAGCAGAAATTATTCGACAAGATGTATCGAGGATCTTAAGGACATCAAAACCACCGTAACCAAACTTGAGCCCATCTGAACTACAATCGTTACGGAACATCAACAAAAATAAGGATATCATAATACTACCTGCAGATAAAGGCAATGCGACCGTAGTTATGAACACAAAAGACTACGCAACAAAAATGAAAAGACTCCTCGACGATCCGGCCTACAAACCAATCGCCGGAGATCCAACAACATACTTAGAAAAATAACAAAAACAAAAATAAACGAGTCTCCTATAGACCCGGAAACAAAACAAAAACTCATCCCCAGAGAAAAATCAAGCAGATGCCCAAAACTGTATGGACTTCCGAAAATACATAAGGAGGATATCCCACTAAGACCAGTCGTCAGTGCCTTCAACTCCCCACTACAAAAATTGGAAAAATATCTAGCCAGCATCTTGCAACCATCAGTTGAAAAAGCTAATTCCTACGTCAAAAACTCCGAGCACTTTACACAGATCCTAAAAACTGTCAAGCTTGACGAGAATGACATCATAGCCAGTTTTGACGTCAAATCCTTATACCCCAGTATACCGGTTGATGAAGCTCTGGAACAGATATCAAGAAACGAGACCTTCCCAAAACACGTGGTGGACTTAGCCAAACACTGTCTAAAAAACGCATACTTCTTATTCGATGACCAAATCTACAGACAGACGGAAGGCGCAGCAATGGGTTTTTCACTATCACCAGCCATAGCAAACCTCTTCATGACCTACTTCGAAAACAATGCTCTTGAAGAAGCCCATCTCAAACCAAAACTATGGATTATATATGTCGACGATGTTTTCGTAATATGGTCGTTCGGCAAGGACAAACTCCACCAATTCTTGGATCATCTAAATTCCCGCCATCCAAAAATCCAGTTCACCATAGAACTCGATGAAAATAACAGTCTTCCATTCTTAGACGTGCTAGTAACAAAAACAAAAGAAGGAACTCTGCGACACACTGTATATAGAAAACAACACACACAAACAGATACCTCAACGCTGAGTCTCATCACCACCCGACTCAAATACAAGGAGTAGCCAATACACTGATTACACGATCCATCCGCCTGACAGACTCTCAAGGGAAACAACAGGAACTAGACAACATAAAAACAGCTCTGAAACAAAACGGCTACAAAACACATACAATAAAAAAAGCCATAGACCAGGAACAAAATCGCCAAAAAAAGAAACCAGAAGAATCCACCAAAGACAGGCCCATAATATATCAAGGGAACAACAGACAGAATCGGGAGAATCCTACGCAAGCACAACATCGCGACAGCCTACAAGCCATATCAAACAATAGGATCATCTCTAAGAAACCCAAAAGATAAAATAAAACTTGGAAACCACGGTGTTTAAAGCATCTCATGTGGGGCCTGCAGCAAGACATATGTAGGACAGACCAATAGACGAATATCAGCAAGATTAGAAGAACACAAGCTCTGCATCAAGAACAAACAAACATCGTCAGCCCCTTTTTCGTCACCAGTTTGAAACAGGACACAAAATCAACTTCGACAGCTGCAAACAGATGGCCAACATAGATCACTACAAGACCAGGCTTATCCGCGAAGCAATCGAAATAGAAAAAAGCGGCAACCTAAACAAACGCGACGATGCCTTGAACCTTCCAGCAACATGGAAATCCATCATCAAGCCCTCTAACATGAACACCACGATGGCCGAGAACCAAGTGAAGCCGAACACAGCTCCCAAGCAGACCACTCAGGGGGCGGAGCCAACGCCGGCCAATAGATACGACCTAAGACCGAGGCGATCCACTATAAAACCACGCACTGCGGCTGCCACCCTCAGTTTACTTTCTACGACCAGCGAGTAAGCACAGAAGATGCCAAATGAGATTTTGGCGAAACGTCTGCAAGTTTCAACTAGAAACGAATCAAACGAACGGATGTATTCCCGAATTAACCACGACACATATTTCTCCATCCGTGAAACCCTACGTACTTCCACATATATATATATATATATATATATATATATATATATATATATATATATATATATATATATATGGATTCCACCTTTAGGAAGCCAAAAACGCTATATTGGACCTAGTATGCGAAGCCCGATACCGACTTGGGAAGCCCGATTTCGGGCTTCGTAATTTTTCAGTGTTTTTTCTAAAAAACACAGTTAGCGCTATCTTTTTGCATTACAAGTAAGTGCATTAGGTTGCATATCGGTTCAGGCTTCCTATGACTTCCGCGGCTTTGTTAAAAGTACAATAGGTGACTCTATAAATGCAATTTCTTATCCGAAGCCCGGGCTGTTTAGGGTTGTGTGATCCCTAAAAAAATACACTTGTAGTTCATGGTAACTGCCACCAGTTGGCGGTCCCGAAAAATGTATATACACATCGGGAATACTACGCATGTTACGAAGCCGAAGATGTTCCATCGATTAACAGAAGCCCGGAAGTTTGGCAACGTTTATTTTAATAAAAATACGTATTAAATTCGAACCATTTAGGTTTATGCTGAGGTCTTATACAGGGTGTTTTACCAAAACTGGTTCGATTGAAATCTTAAAAACAAAAGAATAAAAATCTAAAAATTGGATTGATTGTTGAAAACGTAATTTATGTCTATCGTGCATATACAGGGTGGTGCAACCAAGATGGGGTGGACGATTGTGAGTAAACGGTGAGGAATTTCGAATTTTTTTTTTTGATATTATCGATAGTCAAACACGCTATGTTTTAAAATTATAGCCATCGTACAGGGTGGTCCGAAAAACTCGTGATGAACCAAACTTGTATTTTTTCAAATGGGACACCCGGTATATAATTGTTCCAATTGATTTTCCTGTTCGTTACGATTATTTTGATATAGGGTCTATTGGGTCAACAACTTATAGTAAGGGAATGGAACGCGGTTAAATTTGAAAAAATGCTCACAGGTCGGATATTTTTATAAAAATTTGAAACAGGTATGGAAAAACCCAATATTCCATAAAACGTTACATATCCTTGAATACATTAATCGCTTGCAATTTGTTTCAAATTATTCACTGTTATACAGGGTGGTCAATTTGGACTCATTGTTTTTAAATGTAACACCCTATATATTTTATTTTTATGTTAAAGATAACATTACTACTTACAACTGTGCTTTCAAAAAATACCATACATGATGCCTTTCTGATCAACAGTTTTTTCGTAAACTAGCCGTGAAAGCAAAGTTTCTTCATTCTAATACCATTATACTGAATTTACGTTGTTTATTATTGAATATCTAATATTAGGAGGCTATGACACCATCATAAATGAAACAAAAGATTGACGAACTTGTCAAAGACTGCCACATATTCCATTATTTACAAGTTAAGTGTAGGTGGCCCAATAATTATGAGGTAAGAAAACTGAGACCCGAAACTTTTACATGTTTATTAGAGATATTTCAAAAAACAGAAAAAATTGTTTTTAGGAAATGTAAAGTAATTAATAAACCAGTATTTTGAGAAATGAGTTGCCAGTATTGCTTGAAGACTTACCTTTAATGGTAAGGGGATCCTTATGGTTTCAACATGATGGAGCGCCCCCGCATTACCATAGGAATGTAAGAATTTTGTCGATAGTTGGAAGACAGATCGTTGGATTGGGCGAGGTGGACCAGTTAAGTGGCCAGCCAGATCACCCGACTGAACACCACTAGATTTTTTCTATGGGGGCATGTTAAAGAAGAAGTCTATAAAGAGGTTCCAACCACAGTGAAAGATATGAAGACGAGAATAAGAAACAGTTTTCGCAACATTTCAGAACAGACTTTGAGAAAAGTGAAACTTTCATTCATGGATAGACTCGAAATGTGCCTTCAGCAAAATTGTGGTTTAGTTGAACACCATATATGAGCTTTTTAATTGTTTATATTAAATTAGGTTTACAAGTAAGAACATACCTAAATAATTTTAAAAGATGTTCTGTTTTTGCTTAATTAATTTTCTTACACTATTAATAATACCTGGGAACTGATTATCTTTGTTTATAACTGGTTTATTAATTACTTTACATTTCCTAAAAACAATATTTTCTGTTTTTTGAAATATCTCTAATAAACATGTAAAAGTTTTGGGATCTCAGTTTTCTTACCTCATAATTATTGGGCCACCTACACTTAACTTGTAAATAATGGATTATGCGGCAGTAGCTTTGACAAGTTCGTCAATCTCTTGTCTCATTTATGATAGTGTAATGGCCTCCTAATATTAGATATTTAATAATAAACAACGTAAATTCAGTATAATCGTATTAGAATGAAGAAACTTTGCTTTCACGGCTAGTTTACTAAAAAACTGTTGGTCAGAAAGGCATCATGTATGGTATTTTTTGAAAGCTAGTGATGTTATCTTTAACATGAAAATAAAATATACAGGGTGTTCCATTTAAAAACAATGAGCCCAGGGCGTATTTGCAAAACTTGACCACCCTGTATAACTGTGAATAATTTTAAACAAATTACAAGCGATTAATGTATTCAAGGATATGTAACGTTTTATGGAATATTTGGTTTTTCCATACCTGTTTCAAATGTTTTTAAAAAATGGCCGAATTGTGAGCATTTTTTCAACTTTAACCGCGTCCCATTCCCTTACTATAAGTTTTAGACCCAATAAACCCTATATCAAAATGATCGTAACGAACAGGAGATTCAATTGGAACAATTATATACCGGGTGTCCCATTTAAAAAATACAAGTTTGGTTCGCCACGAGTTTTTCGGACCACCCTGTATTATGGCTATAATTTTAAAACATAGCGTGTTTGACTATCGATAATATCCAAAAAAAATGTTTCGGAAATTCCTCACCGTTTACTCACAATCGTCCACCCCATCTTGGTTGCACCACCCTGTATGTATTCAAAATGCACTAGACGTAATTATTTGTTTTAAAATGAACGTGCAGTGCAGTGTTTACATGTCTTACAAATCTGTTATAAATCTGATATCGGATCTTAACTGTATTCAAAGGTGTTAATTCAACAGACGACTACAAAATCTACGAAGCATTCCTCAAGAGATGCAATGATAAAAATCCTCCTTTTTGCCATGTTTCTTTGGGTTTCATTTTTATCGAGTCGAATCAGATCAGTTTAAAGTTATATCACGTCTTGAGGAATGCCTGATTTTGCAGTCGCCTGTCCATAGTATTTACACTATTTCGGCCATTAAAAATGCCTGTTTGCTCAGGTTTATTGTTTTGTTGTTTATGTTATTATTATTTGTCGCACTCTTAATTCCTGGTCATAGCTGCAATATCGTTATTTGAATTATCAAAAGGTGTGTTTTCGTCTTGAAGGTTTTGTCCAATGTTGGGTGTGTTTTGTTCTTGAAGGTTATTGTTTACATCTTCATCAATTTGACTGGGCATTGGTGCAATATAATCACAGGTATTTTCTGGAGACGGATTTTCGTTTTAAAGATTTTGACTGGTCATTGGTGAAATACAACCTTTGGTATTATCAGGGAGGACATTTTTATCTTGCTTAGTTTTGCTAATCATAGGCGCAGTATAATCGTTAACAATACAAAGGAGTATGTTGTCACCTTGAAAGTTTTGGATAGCGGCAATATCGTTATTTGAATTGTCAGAAGGTGTGTTTTCGTCTTCAAGGTTTTGTCCAATATCGGGTGTATTTTCTTCTTGAAGGTTATGGTTTACATCTTCATTAATTTGACTGGGGATTGGTGCAATATAATCACTGGTATTTCCTGGAGGTGGATTTTCGTTTCGAACATTTTGGTTAATCATCGGTGCAAAGCCGTTATTTGAATTATCACAAGGTGTGTTTTCGTCGTGAAGGTTTTATCCAATATTACGTGCATTTCCTTCTTGACATCGACGGCTTACATCTTCATTAATTTGACTGAGGATTGGTGCAATATAATCACTGGTACATCCTGGTGGTGGATTTTCGTTTTGAAGGTTTTGGCTGGTCATTGGTGAACTACTAAGTTCAAGTTCTTTGGTATTATCAGTGAGGGCATTTTCATCTTGTTTATTCATTGCGGTGGTAAAATTCTGGTTGTTAATAGCGTTAAAATCAAAATCATCCACACCAAAACTCCATACAAATAGTTTTTCTAAAAATATGCGTTCTAAAGAAAAAAGTATATAGAAATAATGGTTAATAAACTTCCCCTGACTACTCCTTAATTAGTAGCAAAATTGGTACGGGTTTAGGAGTTGAAAGTATAAAAAAATGCACCTAAAATTCCGTTTTTATTTTTTTCCTAATATTTTGATAATTTACAACACATTTATCGTTTGATATTTGATTGATAGGGTCCTTCCAGACATTCGCCTAAATTAGTAGCATCAATCACCTGTCAAACGGTAAATATGTAGCCTCATCCAAAATCAACGAAACCAAATAAAGACAGATTTTTTGATGCATTTTTTAATATTTTCAACTCCTAACCCCCACCGATTTGGCTTCTAATTTGAGGGTAGTCAGGAAAAGTCTATAAACCATTATTTCTGTCTAACTTTGTCCTTAAAGCATATTTAAAAAAAAACGGCTTCACGGACATTGATATTACTAAAAGATACCTGTTCGTCATTAGATTTAGGTGAAGCTATTCCCAGGCCAAGTATTTATGTAATGGTAAACACATGTCAATATTTCTAGGTTGCTTATAATCGGCAGGATATAAATAAACTTATATATACGCCTACGGGCTTCGTACAATCGGCGTACTTACTACGGTATAAATTAATTGTTGTCTGACACTCTGGCAACATTGTCGGGCTTCATATATTATGAGTGCTCTAAACATTGCAAACTCATATATACATCTGGGCTTCGTAAAACCCGAGAATAACGACATCACCAAAATCCCCTTACCCCGTAAACCTCGGGCTTCCTTTCATGTGTGGGTTGTAGTGGGCTTCGTAACATGCGCCATCCATATATATATATATATATATATATATATATATATATATATATATATATATATATATATATATATATATATATACATACCCAATGCATGATACGAAGCCCAGCACATACTGCAGGTGAGGGGCAGCCCACTCTAAAATGGCGACTACGGCTGTATATTCAAGAAATTTATGTTTTAACGTTAAATAAAATGTTTACCTGTGTTAGTATAATAGGTTTATATGAGATGCATTTCTTTTTAGATATCTTAGATGTTACGAGTCCCGCTAAAATGTACGGGTATTAGGAAGCCCAAAAGTATATACCGTATATAACGCCCCACTTTTAAGAAGCCTGCGGCGTTGCCACAGCATTTTTTCACGTTCTATCGATTTTTGCATATGTTTTAAATGTCTTTAGGATGCTCTTTGATACATTTCCGATTATACGAAGCCCACACATTTTATAATACAAAATATTTGACGATATATCCGTTTGTTGTGTATACTTACTACGTAACAGTCTGGAGGTTGTCGTGCCCGGATTGGCTGGGATGGCCGGCACCCTGTCGCGTGGCAGATAACCAATGAGGCGGGCCGTGCCACGCGCTAACGGAAATAAGTGACTCGGTCTTTACTTTCGACAAGATGTAAATTATGTCAGTGGTATAAAACCTGATCCAGAGGGAATAGGGAAAAGCTAGTTCTTTATTTAAATCTAGGTGGTTTTTTCCCCATTTTTCCACTTAAAACAAACGAGCAATAACTTAATTAACTAAAATAATAGAAACCAAACAATTTTAAGCTATGCAACGCAGTTCTCTTATACCTTGAATGGACTCCTGGAACAATGATTACATAATCATTCTGCAGTCATTCTGGTCTCCCCTAGAGGCCACATCAGTTCTCAGTTCCACTGGACTATTCGTGGGTAGGGACGGTCACGCAACAAGCCCACGAAAACTTTTGAACATACATATGTTCATGTGTAGTATATTGCATGTTGTATTGTATACACATGTAATGACAGGGACAAAGTGACATATTATTAAGATTATTTCACTCATGCGTTAAAAGTCCCGTAAGATGAGTAAAGTTTTTTAAAATTACAGCGATAATTTTTTGACGTTACGTCAATTAAAAAAAATTACACCGATAATTTTTTCCTGTCATTTTCTTGGTTGTTATATTAATTTCGATACAAACAAATGGCTTGCAATTATTGTTATAAACCCGTAGTTACTGTTAGCAACCGTCGGCATGATTTGTAAATTAGTTGTTTGTATCAACATTTTAAAGGTTTTTCGAAAAATTTCGTAAAAATGAATCGTTTCGGAACTGCTACAGAAGAAGAAATTAACAAAAAGCCATCAAAATGTTACTCACAATTACCACGGCTGTAATTTCTATTATACAATAAATAATAAATAAATTTTAGTTTAATTTAAAAGTAAGGTTTCTTGTTTAAATTGTTTAATAAATATTCAATTCATATTTTTTGTGTTTTCATTCGTGAAATAATCCCTAAATACCACTCGAGCATTTTGTGATTTCATTCGTGAAATAATCCCATAAATACCACTCGAGCTTTAAAATTACTGATAATTTTTCACCCTTACGTGTTTTCTTTGCAAATTTCACTCGTCCTGCGGACTCGTGAAATTATAGAAAACACGCAATCGTGAAAAATTAGCGGTAATTTTTAAGCTCTCGTGGTATTATCCCCGATAATAAATAAATTTGAAAGTAAAGTAGTTCAAATATGTCAGGGATTATATGTACGTACAAAAAGATTTAAGAGAAAACGAGAGAGAGAGAGAGAGAGATGCATATATCGAATTTGTATTGGGGTCAGTGGTTGACCTATTTGTATCAAGTGTGATACATGGTTGCATTCGGGAGTTAGACAGCTTTTAACAAATATGCAAAAATCGCTGTTGTGTACTTAAAATTCTTTTGATGATGATATATTCACCTGAAAGGTCTTGAGAAAATGCTCTTAGAATGTACAATTTATTTTTTGGTATTAGCTCTGTTCGCAGAAGAATCACAAACCAGTCAGAGCCAATGAAATTACTGGAAACCAGTTGGCAAACTGTCATGTTACCAAATAACTGAAACTTGATTGGTGCTGATCGGTTTGTGATTGCTCTGCGAACAGAGCTATTAGCAAAATAAGTTCACTAAATAATAAATCCCTATTCAATAATTTTCAATTATTGCGAGTTTCTAGCTGGATCTCATAATTTTCTAAAATTTACCATTTAACCACATCTCTGCATTAAAAGCAATAAAGATCCACAGAGGTAAGAATATTTATTTGTGTGGAGATCCCAATGGTGATCGAATTTGGGACATACAGGTTCCTGCAGCTCACCTCCCGGCTCCTGTAGATCAGTTATCAATTACCTCTCTAATAAGTTTTGCATGCTCCTTTTGTCTAGATGTCATCGTTCCGGATAACGCTGTGCATAAACTCGACCTGCCAAAAAAAATCAGTTCGTTTCGCATTCCCTAATATGAAAATCATATCTATGACCTCTACTCGGTTGTACTCCATGACAAAAAATAATACTTGAATGTAAACAGCTTAAATAATTAATAACAGTGTTTCAAACTTTTGCATTACTAAACTCAAAATATGATTTTGCCACTTTAATAAACTTTAATGTCAATAAATTGTTTTTCAAAGCCACCTTCGATTTTTATTCATTAAAATTGCTATTGCAATAAATAAGAAAATGAGTTTTCGGCGAATAACTTTTAATGTGTTAGGAATTGCGACAGGGTTGTAATTAGAAAAATGTTTGATTTTTTTATTCCGCATCGAATGACATAAAATTATACAGGGACTCCAATTGAAAATAAGAAAAATAAAGTGCTTTAAAATTTGAAAAAGTTTGACACTAAATTTTGAACACCCTGTATATTTCGATTTAATCAAACTTGGGTAACGAGACCGCCAGACCTCACTATTAATGTTTAAAACCAGTGGGGCAAAACTGATTTTTTTTGTTTTTACTTTTTTTCGCTCATATCCCCGAACCGATTTCAATAAAACTTTAGGGGTATGTAGGTAACCATAAGAGGCACCCAAATAAGCAACAAGATATGTGGCATGCAGTCTAAAAAATATATCTTCATGACGTCACACTTTTTTGGGACACCCTGTATAATGAAAAATATTTTTATGGAATGCGCCCTAAGTAAAGCCTGCAAAATATAAAAATCCTAACTTAATTAATAACTGGGCTACAGAAGACGGGAGGTGAGTTGAAGAACCCTGTATATATACAGGGACAAACGAAAACTGAAAAAAATATACTTGTCCAGTTTGGGATGCGATATAAAATATTTCACAATACATTAATATTAAGCTGCTTGATAGTTTAAATAATACCTCTTGTATAAAGCACGCTACTACGCTGGTAGGTATCACAGTATATGAGTATGATCTGTATATTTTAAAGAAAAACATTATTCGTTTGTGACTCCATTTTATAAATGATGATGCAACGAAACTTATTCGTAAATTTGACTCTTATTATAGTATATAAATATAGATATATAAATAAACTGGTCAACAAAAAAATCGGCAAAAGCGATTTTAACTCGACTTTTCGAACTGCTATAACTTTTTAAAAACTTAACTTTTTTGAGAGCGGTTTTCGGATATTGATAGCTCGTCTTGCCCAGATTAAGTGTCAAGAAGTGATTTTGCAATGGAAGTGACATTTTCATGCTATACAGGGTAATTAATAAGGTAATGTAAAACTACTAAAAGTTTAGGTGTGTGCCATATTGCCAATAATTTTTTTTGGTCATTCCGACATAGCACGTTAGTAAGCTGGTATCAATATCTCCAGACGTATTCGCCGGAATTTCAATTAATGGTCTCTGGCGAAAAATACAGGAGAAAACAAAAAAAGCATACAAATTTTGGTAGTGTCATTTTTAAAACGCTGTAGCTGGAAAACGGATTGATAGACTTTGTCGGGCTTTTAGGTATTGAAAGCCCTTTCGTGTGGTGTTTTATCTAAAAGACATTTTTTTTCAAGGTCAAAATGTTTGCGTTGTATAGGGGCGAACTAAAAAGTAAATGAAAACCATTGTAAAAAATGATTTTTTTTAATTTGTGAAAATTGAGCAGTATGTGTTTGTTTTCTTCCAAAATGAGGGCGTTTTGTCCACCTCCCGGTTAGTTATACAGCGTGTCCAGAAACCATCTTAACAAATCGGAAACATTTGATTTTTGCCTTTACAGAAAAAAAGTTATTCTTTATAAAAAGTTCTGCATCGTGAGAAAATCACATTGCGATTCAAAAATTTGATTTAAGACATACAGGGTGGCTCAAAAATGTAAAAGTCCTAATCCACGTGAAGCTAAAAAGACACAAATCCTTATTTAAAGGTAAACTGCCACTGTAAATATAGTAGAGGTAACTTTTATGTTAGTAAATTACGTTTGGAACATACAAGAGGTCAAAAAATAAAATAAATTTTTAATTATTGACTTTACAAAAAAGGTATCTTCATACAAAGTCAACATTGTGAAAACAGAGCATAATTATTCAAAAACATGATATAGGACAATACAGAGTGGCTTAAAAAGCTGAAAGACTCAATTTACGTAAAGTTAAAGAGACACCAAATCTTTATTTAAAGATAAACTGTATAGGTACTTTTTTGTAAAGTTGATAATAAAAAATTGTTTTTATTTTTGGGACCTCCTGTATATTCCAAACCTAATTCACTAACATAAAAAGTTAACACTAGTACATTTGCAGTGGCAGTTTACCCTTAAATAACGATTTTGTGTCTTTTCAGCTTCACATGGATTAGGACTTTTACATTTTTGAGTCACCCTGTATGTCTGAGATCAAATTTTCGAATGGCTATTCTATTTTCTCACCATGTAGAACTTTTTATGAGGGATTACCTTTTTTGTAAAGTCAAAAATAAAAAACGTTTCGCATTTGTTTAGATGGTTTCTAGACACGCTGTATAACTAATCGAAATTTGAGCAAAACGCCGTAGTTCTGGAAGAAAAAAAACGCTTACTGCGCAGTTTGCACAAATTAAAAGGAAACTTATTTTTAACAACACTTCATTTATTTTTTAGTTCACCCCTATACAACGCAAACATTTTGACATTGAACAAAAAACAGTTTATTAGGTAAAACTCTACACAAAAAGGGCTTTCAATTCCCAAAAAGCCCGACAAAGTCTATTAATCCATTTTCCAGCTACAGCGTTTTAAAAATGACGCTGCCAAAATTTGTATGATTTTTTTGTTTTCTCCTGTATTTTTCGCCAGAGACAATTAATCGAAATTCCGGCGAATACGTCTGGAGATATTGATACCAGCTTACTAACGTGCTATGTCGGAACGACCAAAAAAAATTATTGGCAATATGGCACACACCTAAACTTTTAGTAGCTTTACATTACCTTATTAATTACCCGGTATAGCATGAAAATGTCACTTCCATTGCAAAATCACTTCTTGATGCTTAATTTGGGAAAGACGAGCTATCAATATCCGAAAACCGCTCTCAAAAGAGTTAAGTTTTTAAAAAATTATAGCACTTTGAAAAGTCGGGTAAAAATCGCTTTTGCTGATTTTTTTGTTGACCAGTTTAGTTCAAAAGTGTATTGTTTAACTTTTTATTGAATTTGTCTTCTTACCGTCGTAGATATAAGTATATACCTCGTTAATACTTCATTTCTGTAACCGAACTTTTCTTGTCAACTTACTGTATTTTAAAACTTCTTTGAAATATGAGCAAGAACTGCGTAATATAAATCGGTCAGCACTGGAGGCACCGGAGATATTTCACATATAGAAATTATTTCCAGTAAAATCAGCTATGCCCTTAGAAAGCCTTCGAAACAAACAATAATGTTAGTAAATATACCAAAAATAATAAAAACAAAACAAATAAAGATCAAAACGCAGTGGTTATAAATTAAATTGTGGTTCATGTGAAAAAAGTTAGGCCAAAGAGGACATAACTTCAAAATTCGCATTTAAGCACATAAACGAGACTTTTTAAATGAAAAACATAATTCGGCATATTATTATGCAACCCATCTTTTGACGTATAATAATGATTTTAATGAAGATTTTAAAGTTAAAAATATAGAAAATAAAGGTAAAAAACTTTCCATGTTAGAATTCTTAGAAATTAACGAACTAAAAAAGAAAAACCAAATCTTAAATGACCAACAATTCACCATTATTAAACTTAATTTAATAAGTTGTTTTATTTGTTCTTGTTGTGTTGTTAGTCAATACTTTTGTTATGAATATTAGCAATAAAATTCACATGAATAAAAATATATCACTGTAAAATTGTGTTAATTAGATAACCAAAATTAGGTACAAAACTATTTAAGAACATTTCTCATTTGTAAGTTTGTTAGTCGCATTTGACGAAGTAGCAGTGCTACGAAACATGCCATGCATTTTTTAAATAAAAAAGTGAAAATCTTTCACAGTTTTCTCCTAGTGTAGAAGAATATTTGTATAATATTGTTTGGCCACCCGGTATACAATTACAGTATGTCACTTCCTTCATAGGTCCAATATGCTTGAATATTCCCACTCATGTCGGGTCTTTAAAAAAAAGTGTACTACTTTTAAAGAAAAAAACATTATTATGAAAAACTCATATCATTCCTTTCAACTTTTCTCTCTTTCCTCTCTTTATAACCCAACACATAGAGATTTAAACGATTATTAAAATCAAGAAAAGAATATAATAACGGCGATCTAAACAATGTTGCCAGTTTTAGAGGGCTTCTTATAATGCGCAAGACATACTGGGCTGGCTAAAATCGGTGTCATATATTAAGTACATATGCTGCTAAAGTCAATCTCCCCCTACTGGCAAGTCGTTTGAACTAAAGGTACATGTTTTGAGATAATGTATCGATTTTATGAAGCCCCACAAAATTTTCTGAAATTCGCGTGGTAGTATATATATGGCATGGTTGTGCTTAATACATGCTAATTTTTTAAGAAGCCCGAACCGGGCTTCCTAAAACCACTGTGGGCTTCCTAGCATCTGCAGAACATGGTATTTTTGGCTTCTTAAAGGTGGTTTATATGTATATATATATATATATATATATATATATATATATATATATATATATATATATATATATATATATATATATATATATATATACCGGGTGTCCCTGGAAAGTGGTTCGCCTCTATAACTTTTTTGGTTTTGATGATACAAATTTGCAATTTTAAGGATATTTCTAAGGCATTAAAGTACATTTTTTCACAAGTGATTCAACTTTTTTCAACTTTCGGTTTTCCGGGAAGTGACATCAACTTTTGATTTTTAAATGGGGGACGGACTGGGTCCGGAAAATTTGGCGGGCTATTTAAAGGTAAAGGCGCCGATTTAAATTAATAAGCTTTTTTAACTATTATTTTCACTTAAACGAAAGGACGCCAGGGCGTCTTGTAAACAAAAGGCGCGGCGGGCTGCGCCCGCCAGCCCGCCGGGCCAGTCCGTCCCTGATCGTAAACTTCATTTTTAATTGTACCCTATAAAAAATCTCGAGGGGTGAGGTCAGGTGACCTGAAATATTTGGAAAATGAAATAAATAAAATTATAAATTTATAACCGATTTCGGTTTTACCTTGGTGGCCACCTAACAGGACCGTTATTTCCAATCCACTTTTCACCATAAGTATAATTTAGGTAATCCCTCACTGCTCCTATGTTATGAGGAGGGGCGTTATCTTGTTGAAAGAAGAGGTTCCCTTGATTAATCATTGGAATTTCGCCAAGAAGCTGCTCAACTTCTTGGGTAAGAAAATTTAAATATCTTTCCCCTGTTCAGTGCCCATCAAAGATTATAGGACCTAAAATCCTGTCGCCAAGAATCCCGACCCGACAATTAAACCCAAAACATTCCTGAAAATTGCCTTCCTCCATCCGATGTAAGTTTTCTTGACCTCAGTATCGTTTGGTATTTCTGTTAAAAACACCCAAATTCGCAAAACGGCTTTTGTCAGAATAAATAATTTTGGAGGAAAAGGTGTTATATTCAAAATATTTACATATCTAAGTACCAGTTGCAATATTGAAGTCTTCGATAATTGTTATTTTCGTAAAGATGTTGGTGTAACGGATATTATTTATTATATCCATGTAGATGATTTGGAAGTTTGACACACTAAAGAGATCTCCCTAACTAAAGCATTAATATTTACCGGCACGTATGCCAAGACGTCAATTTCTTTTTCTTCACTGATTAATTATAACTGGTTCATTTTTATTATTTGCGCATTTTTGGACTAGCTTTAAGAAATAATGACGTGTTGGGTGACGGCGTTCAGGATATCTTTCGGTGTAAAGTCGAACTGCATCGGTTTACTTTTGTCTACACTCACCAAAAACTAAAAGCATGTCAATTTTTTCACTTCTTGAATAATTTTTCATCTTGTAGATTAGAAATTCCAAAAGTATTAAACAATACTGACAACAAAAATTCACATTCAATAGACATTTGGTTTCAAAGCCACCTTAGTTCGGTTGTTTCACGACATTACTATTATTATCCTCTCAGTCATGACCTACTATCTTGACTAAACGCTATAAAAATCCATTTATGGAACAATGCATTGGTTCAACGTAGGGGTAACGTTTTTTTAGTCTTTTAGGAGTAGTTGAGTTAAAACCTTATAATGTGGGATATCAAATTATTCGTAATAAAATGCTCTTTTATTCTAACTGCACGAGCCACCATGTTCCCATTTGAAAAAAAC
Source organism: Philopedon plagiatum (assembly GCA_963971165.1). Classification (NCBI taxonomy): domain Eukaryota; kingdom Metazoa; phylum Arthropoda; class Insecta; order Coleoptera; family Curculionidae; genus Philopedon; species Philopedon plagiatum. Next base: position 60,748,758 of record OZ020190.1, read on the forward strand.
TGGTAAAATAAATTTGAAAATTAAATTGCACATAATTTGAAAATTATGAATAAAAACAGGAAAACGTAATTTTTCCCATGTTTTTAAAACTGAAATAAACGACTTTAACATTCTCATAGCAGTCTAGACTAAAAAATAAATTTTGGAAAAATACTTTTTTTACTTGACAAAAAGTGACCAATGGCCCATATTTGTATTCAGAATGTTACTCTGAGTCAAAAACAAGAAAAAAATACCGGGTGTCCCATTTAAAAAGTAAAAGTTGATATCGTTTCCGGTTAAACCGGAAGCTGGAAAAGGTCAAGTCATCTGTTAAAAAATGCAATTTTATCTCTTACAAACACAGTCCAAATTATATCTTTTTATCTTAAAAAACAAAAAAGTTATAGGGGCGAGCCACCCCCTTGGGACACCCGGTATACATATATATATATATATATATATATATATATATATATATATATATATATATATATATATATATATATATATATATATATATATATATATATATATATATATATATATATATATAGTGTGACGACATTTTTCAATTGTCGCTTGCTTTATCTCCTGTTCTTTTCGTCCACGTTGTTCCATGTAAGGATTTTTGATTTTTGTTAGTTTTGGGTTTTCTTGTATACAATTTGTCACAGAGAGGTTGACAGGTTTTTGTTTGAACATTTAACTTGTCCAGGTCATAAAAAAAAGACCTACAAGAAAACCGACTTTCAAGTCCAGAATTTCATGGATCTGAAAGTCGATTTTCTTGTAGGTCTTTTTTTTTATGACCTGGTCATGAACCGTAACAAACTTTTGTCTACTCGGCATAATAAACAATTCTCATGACGACCAACGACTATAAAAGTCCGCCCGGAACGCGGAGAAAGTGAGTCCAGCTCCAGCTCTCGACGACTGCAGAACTCATAACCTAAAAGGATATCCAATGTCGCAACATAGTATTGCCTAAAGGAAAGCAGATTCCGTGAAGAAGACGAGTCCACGGTGTTAGGCGTTATCCAGAGGAGTCTTCGTCGAAGATATTCAAGACAAGAAATTATATTTTTAGGAACTTGATTTTATACAATTTTGGAGTAATAAAAGAAAACCCATTTACGTTAACGAAGTCTTTAAATCTTAGGTTAACCTAGATCGTTAGATCGTCTCAACTGAACAATACCCGAGGTTGTTACATTTTGGCGCCCGAGCAGGGACATCCCGAAGATTTGAAGTATTTCTAGTTGACGTTGAAGTGTCAATTAAGAAGATTTTGAACAGTCATTGTTGTCAAGAATGGTTGTTATCGAAGTTTGAAGATTGGTAACCTGAAGAATTACCGTTTTCGATTATAGCTCGAAAACTATTGAAGCTGTCATCAAACTATTAACTTTTCTTTGCGAATTGAAGAATTTCCTTTTTGGATTTGACATTTTCCGAAAATACCCGAACTTACCCGAAGTGAACTAGAAATCTTTACGATTTGGAGCATATACCGAAAATTTCCGAAGATTGCCGAACGCTTCCGAAGCTGTACGAAGTCAAAAGAAGAGTCGATTTCAAATAATTTGGACCCAAGGAGTTCATTGGTGAAGGAATTTTAGAAATCCGACAAGCGGATTTTGAAATACAACAGTTGATGTGAGTTAATCGAGAACATTTTTATTACCTTTTACCTTTATCATGCCTAATCGTAATACAGGACGACGTTCCAGCCACGCTGAACCTGAAGAAGTTGAAGATCCTGGTTTTTCATGGATTTTCAAGTTGAACAAACCGATTTTGGTTGAAGATTTGGAAAACTGGGGATTAAATAATGAAGGAACATTAAGGAACTTCGTCAAAAATATTTTAATGCTTACAAGAAACGTTTATCTAATCCATCAAATCAACAAAATGACGTTGTAACAAACGACACTTCATTAGAGAAGAAAAGAGATATGTTAAACCAAGTTAGAAGATGGGGAATATTTTTTAATGAAAGGCGTTTTGAAGAAGCTTCAATATTTTTAAACAAGCTTCAAGTTTTGAAAAGCGAATATTTAATTCCAAACGAAATAGTCCTGAGTGCAATGCCAGAACTTCTGCGCGACCAAGCTTATCAATGGTTTGAAATGAGTAAATATCCTTGGAATAGCTGGGACGCCTTTGAAGAAGATTTCAAGTCATTCTTTTTCAAATCGGATTATCTCGAAGAGGTAGAAGAAGAGATCTTAAATAAAAAACAAAAGAAAAATGAATCTGGCCGACAGTACGTGTTAGAAATTCAGTCACTATTTGTACGTCATGGTGTTTTTTCGGAAGAAAGAAAACTGAATATAATGTACAGAAATCTTAAACCGGAATACAAGTATTGCCATTAGAAAAGAGGACGTGAGAAGTACACAAGATTTGTTAAGATTAATAGAAAACTTCGAAAAAATTTCAAATGAAGAAAATCAAGTTAATAGAAGAAACATGAATATTAATTATAGAAGAAATGAAGATAATACCAGGACATCGAGTAACAATTACCCAGATCAAAATCGTTTTCCTGATCCTTCAAGAAGAATCCACTGCTTCAACTGTCACCGTCGAGGTGTTCTAACTAGAAATTGTGACTGTCAAAGAAATCGAGCAATAAGAAATAACGAAAATGAGTTTCGATATAATATAAATCGGGGTGTTGGTACCCAGAACTCATTTCGACGAAATGATATGCCGCTAAATGAAGATACAAATCCGAATGATAGACGGAATTTTATTCAAACAAATACTGTAACGGAAACCTAAATGAGGATAGACTTTCTACAAGGTTTCACTATCCTTCCTCTGAGTTAACCTTGTATGTGCCAGAAATTAATTCTTCAAACGTGAATCTTTGTCCAGTTTCAGAAGAAAATATATCTAAAAATAATACGTTTATTTATGTTCCCATAACAGTTGGCGATGTTGTATTAAATGCGGTCGTTGATACAGGGTCAAGTAAATCTTTCATGAATGAAGATGTCGCCAAATTATGTCGAGAATTAAACTTTGAAAGAAGAGAATCCCAAAATTTTATAAGAGTCGCCAACGGCGAAATCTTACGGATCTTTGAAGAATTTTCCCTACCTTTTAAAATCAAAAATGAACCAGATTTAGAAATTTTTTGGTGTTTACCTGGTTTAAATTTTCCCATACTTTTGGGTATGGATTTCCTTAGCAAAAGAAAAATAGTATTAGATCCTGTCTCGAAAGAAATTATATGGTTGCAGAATTCAACCATACCTTATACGATACAATTTTCCGAAGATGCGAAGAGTCAAGTGCAGATGTTGGAAAACCTATGCTCTGAAATACCTGAAGAACAAAACTTCAACAATTCCTAGAAGAAGAATTGCCAAAATTTGAAAAAGTTCAAGGTCCCACGCCATTAACGGAACATAAAATTTATTTAACTAATTCAAGACCCATTAAGCAAAGATATCGGCCCCAAAATCCTGCGATGCAAGCAATCATAAACGAAGAAGTAAATACAATGCTTGTAGACGGAATTGTAGAACTTTCAAATAGTCCATGGAGTTCACCTGTAGTAACTGTAAAGAAAAAGGACGGAAAACCAAGGTTTTGCATCGACTTTCGTAAAATTAAAGACGTTTCTCAAAAAGATGCTTATCCATTACCTTTTATTCACGCCATTTTGGACAAAATACGGGGTTCAAAATATTTTGCTAGTTTGGATTTAAAGCAAGGTTATTGGCAAGTTCCACTTTCTGAAGACAGTAAGCCAATTACGGCGTTTACAGTTCCAGAACGAGGGCGAGGTTTATTTCAATTTAAAGTTATGCCTTTTGGTTTACATTCAGCTGGAGCATTCTATCATTGGTCCAGAATTAGATTCAAAAGCTTTTGTTTATTTAGACGATATAATTATCTTAGGAAGAAATTTTTCTGAACATGTACAAAATGTTGAGGAAGTTTTTAGAAGATTGCGAGACGCAAAATTAAAAATAAATTCAGAAAAATGTGAATTCTTTCAAAAGAGTTTAAAATATTTAGGACACCAGATATCAGAAGAAGGCATTAGTACAGACTCCGAAAAAGTGAGCGCCATTCAAAACATGCAAGAACCAAAGAATGTCCGTGAAGTTCGTCGGTTCCTCGGAGTTACATCTTGGTACAGACGTTTTATTCCAAATTATTCAAAATTAGTTTCTCCTTTAACTAAACTACTACAGAGGAAGAAAAGATGGGAATGGAGAGAAGAGCAAAAAGAAACTTTCGAAAAATTAAAAGAAATTTTAACAAAAGCGCCTATCTTAGCTTGTCCAGATTTTAATTTACCATTTATACTCCAAACTTATGCCTGTCAAGATGGCATTGGAGCAGCCCTTCTTCAAAATCAAGAAGGACATGACAGAATCATCGCTTATGCTACTATCCATTTCTAAAGCTTTGACCCCTCAGTCTGAGGGTCAATAACAAAAAAACCACGGGGCAGAATAAACTGAAAAAATTATAGCTTGTTAGGACGTTATCCAAGAGTTTCTTCCAAAAAAATGTATTATTGTAAACGATATTGAACTTATTCATAATCACTTAGAAAAAAACAACGATTTTACTGCGTTGATACTGATAAACGATTTTGTCATGTCTATATATTGGTTAATCTTTTCCCTATTTAAATGCAATTTTGAAGGTAGATAGAAAAATATCTATACTTTCGCAAGAGATTGGTAGTATGTGTCTGAAATTGTATTTTTTTCTTTTTTAATGATGTTTGTGTATCAGCTGTACTGGACAATTTAAAACCGTAAAAAAATCTTTACACTCGTAGACGTATGTATTATTATACAAATGTATTTTATTACCCAAAATTAAAAAACACCTTTAGTTCTTGTAAAAATTGTAATAAATATTACAAGCGACATAAGAAAGAGATGAAAAGTATTAAATGCCTTTACCGACACACACACAGTACGGTGGCCTCGTCACGCTTATCTGTATGTAGTCCGTAGTTCCATGTATTTTGTATTTGTTTAGAAGTTAACCCATTTACGGCCAAGAAATGAAATCATCATTATTTTTTGTTGGGAATCTATTTTTTTTTATTTTGAAGGTCATACAACATGCATTTTTACGAATATTTTTATTTTCTATAGAAAGTTGTTATTAAAGCATGGTGCGTATACACACCATTGGCCAATTCAAACAACTAAATTTAATAAACCTATTTTAAGTTCTAGGATGATAGTTTCTAAAACAGTTAGGATGTAAATGCACATTGCACTTTTCACAAAGGTAAATAGTATGATTTTGACACAGTTTACATCTTCTTCGCGCATTTTCCGCATGCCTTATTATTAAATGACCCACATTATCAAACCGAACTTCGTTAGGAACAGATTCTCTTGGTGACCTACCGACAGGTATTTCGCTTACTTTAGAATCTTCACTTCTTAACAAACGTAATGCCAAGTAAGATTTAAAATCATATTGGGACATATGCGAGTCATTTGCTTTTCTATAAATTTTCCAACAGTTAGCTATGACGCTATCTAGAGCATTAATGAAAAGGGGCCACCACCACTTCTTTCCTCGTAAAGTTATTCTATAATTAGCAATTGCATTGTCGTGAAGATCTACCCCTCCCATATATTGATTATACTGTTTTATAACGTCAGGTTGTGGAAGTCGTACTTCTTTATGTTCTTTCCGATTGCACCTTTTAGCACTTGCTAGAGGTTGGACAGAAAAAGTATTACTAGCAACTGTAACAGTAGCATTATCATTCTATCTGACGAGAGTAACTTTAGTGTTTTCATCAAAAGCATAGTCATAAGCACCTCGACCTTTCTTTGTTAGAATTTTAGCACTATCTAAGGGAGCTTTATTGGTTCGATTATCTCTAATAGTACCAGTGGCACAATAATTCAGCTCTTGTAGTTTTTGAAATAACTTATATGACGAAAAGTAACTATCAAAAAAAAACTCTGTGGTGCAATGGATTTTCCACTGAAGACAGTAGGTCAACAACTATTTGGCCCCCGACTCCAAGTGGTGATTTATCTTTTTCAGCATTGGCTCCTGCATACGGTATAAAAGTGAACAAGTACCCATCTGATGAATATAAACACCATAATTTAAATCCGAACCTCACTGGCTTTCCTTTTATGAACATTTTACATGAATGGCGTCCAAAATAGGGCACCATTTGCTCATCAATCGAGAGATTATGACTAAATATTCCAAATTGTTTCTTTGCCACGGACTAATTCCACTTCCTTCTTTGCGTAAAAGCTTTCTTCGTTTTACTGATAGAGGTTTTTCGTCCGACTCATCATAGGTATCATTACCATTCCTAACCTCAATTTCAAATGTACCAGCAATTTCTCTATCAAGCCATTCCTCCTGTGTAACCATATTGTCATCTATATTTTCTTCATCGGTCAACTCATCAACATCTGGTGGAATATACACAGCATTTACGTGGCCTATTTGAAAACAATATAGTAAAACAAAAATTTTAAGAAAGGTTTATCAAATCCTACCACGATCTTCCTCTAGTTCATCTACAACCTCTTCTAAAGGGTCCTGTAACTCTCTTTGCGTCAAAAAATGTCTTTTGGCCATGAATATCCAGGATTTTATCCACAGTCTTCTTAGCTCTCTACGATGTAAAAGTCGAGCCACAACTAAATAACAAAACGAGCTCTGACAAGTTTCGGCGCCGTTATTACTCACTCGGAAAGCTATAATTCTCATATTGCGCCAGTGGTGCGTTTACGCACTAGTTCGTTTTATCTTCTGATTTTAGAAAAGTTGGATTTCTTTTCGTCAAAAACAATATAAAATTGTTTTATATAGGGTTTTGGCAATGCCAATACATACAAATAGTCGAAATAAATGTATGTCTTATAATTTATTTTCAAGTACATTTATTGACATTTTCAACATTGAATAAATGAGGGTTTTAAAAAATGCGCCGAACGAAAATAAAATCGTAAAACAAAATCGTAATATAAAACAATAATACGTATATACTTTGAGCAATGCATAATCAAATTGATATCTATTAAATAGGAAAGAGTTTTTTTTTAACAAAATAAATAATATCATGGTGCCTATACGCACCATTGGCCGGAAATGGGTTAATCTATTTGTTATGGAGTGAAACGATTTGTCAAATAATATTATTTATTTGATTGTGGTTGTTTATATCCACGTATTGTTGATTTAGATTTTTGGTTTTAGTGGTAGATTAATTTGAAATTATTATTGTTTTCATACGATTTTTAAGATTATCTTGTTCGAATTTATATAAATACCTGACGTAATCTGAACCAAAAATACGGTACCAAACTACAGTCTAATAAGTTAAAATGTATCGTCAGTGCAACGAACAAATGAAAAATATTATATTAAAAGTCAGAGCGTACTTTCAACAAAAGAAAGACAACGGTTTGGAAAATATTTTGATTGATCAAGTGGTTAAAAGAACAGCAGATTGCCTGGGTATTAGTGAAAGCACCGTTAAACGTATTACTGCGGAAGAAAAAAGTTCCGGTATTATTCTACCATCAAAAGGAGAAGTGGAAGGCCCCGACTGGAATGTGATGAGATTTTGCAGGGCGTCATAAGGAGAACAATGTTAAATGTTTACCTGGAGCGCCGGTTTCCTTCTATACAAGAAGTTTACCAGAAATTGAAAGAAGATGTCGATTATTTACCAGAATTTTCAGAAATGACTTTGTACCGATGGATTAAAGAACTTTGGTTTTCCTATAAAAAACTAATTAATAACCCAATTTTAATGGAATAAAACACAATTGCTGCCAGAAGAGCGGAATTCTTATACGACATAAAGAGATATCGTGAAGATTCTTGGCAAATATTTTATACAGAGGAAACATGGTGTGGTGCAAATCATTCAAGGAAGTTTGGCTGGGTTGAAAGAGTTAATCCCACAAAACGGGATAATTGTGATGAATACAGAGGTGGTATACAGGAATTTAATGGGTTTAGAGGTGGAATAAAACGGCCATCAGGATCAGGACAACGGGTTATTATCTTACATATTGGTAGTAAAAATGGGTTTTTGGATGGCTGCCTGAAGTGTTTCGTTGGGAAAAAAAGTGCGGGTCAGTGGCTTACCATTACGAAGAATGGTTTAGAACAATGCTTTCCGTAATACCTGACAAATCAGTAATCGTAATTGACCAAGCACCGTATCATACAATGTTGGATCCTAATTTTCGAAATCCTACAACTGCCTGGACAAAACAAAAAATAATAGAATGGATGTCCCAGCGAAAAGCAACATTGCCCGATGGATTTACAACGTTTAATGAATTAACCAAACCAATGCTTTTAGACCTATGCAAGAACTATCACTTTCCAAAAACGTATCTTTTAGATACAATTGCAAAGGAGTTACGTAATGATAATGTAAAGCTTCTATGGTTGCCAGTTGCACACTGTGAATTCAACGCAATTGAATTAATTTGGGCATATGTGAAAAAGAATGTGGCAAAATTGAATACTACGTCTAAAATCACAAATGTACTAAATTTGTGTCTTGAAACGATGCAGAACGTTCCAAATTCTGTTTGGGAAAATTGCGTTGGACACGCTAATAAAATTGAGGAATCCTACAGAGAAAAAGACCACTTAGTTGATGTTGTTGTAGAACAATTAACTATAAATTTAGATGAAGATGATGATTCAAATGAAGACTTTAGTAATGATGAAGAAGGAGAACACGATCCATAAGTGTAGGTATTCTTCGGTAAAAAAGAGTGGTGTAATCCAATCAGGTTCTTTTTAGTTTTAGGTTTAAATAAATTTGGTCAGGGCTTTGTACCTTAAAAGTTAAATCAGATGTGATTCTACGTAAACAGGCCACTTTCACATATTTCTCTTATTATTAAGCAAAGGCAAATGCCGACAAACTTAACACAGCATTTGTTACACTTTTCCAAATATGCGAATCATAAAAATATGGGAACATCAAAAATATTGTTTTTCTTTTAGGTGAATTATAAATAAATCAAGCTAATTGGCCTATTTACGTTACTCACTTTGAAGTAATATTTTTAAATTACTATTGTTCTACTACACACGTTTTGCCTATTTTATACATCTTAATGAACAATAGAAAATCGTTAAATACAAATAAATGTAAATATTTATCAATACATATAGTACTTATTTTTTCTTAATTTTACCAGTTACCTACTTTATCATATAGAGCACAAAAAAACCTTCACTATATTGCATTACTTTAATGATTATTACCTTAACACCCATACTATTGCACCTTCGACGCCCCGCTCCATCCCGCAAGCTCAATGCTGCTATCCTTTACACAAATTAATTGTTTGTATTTAGGTTTATGAGAACTGCCCAAAACCAAATTTTCGTTAAACGTAAAGATACATCTCTTTATATGTAATACAAAAAAACAAAAATTTTTGCTATAAGATTACTGGTAGTAATTACATAACCACAATCATTTTTGCCTATTACTACCAAACCTAAGAAAAAAAAAGAAAAATAATATTTTTTGGGAATAAAGTAAGGTTCACTTTATCGCCTGTAAAAAATTAGTTAGGCCTGGGAGTACCAGTAAGGCACAATAAATTTTTAAACTAGAGTAATTGATGAAATAGGGAAAAAATGGTGACAATTTTACAATTACCTTCCCATTAAAAAAGCACCAAGGCATCTACGGTTACAAAGTTTTACATGTGTAATAGAGACAAGTAACTTTACCGAAATATGTGAAAATTATATTTTTTAAAATTGTACTTTTTACTTTACAAGCTTCCAAACTGAGGGGTCAAAACTTTAGAAATGGATAGTAGTCGAACTCTAACAAATCCGGAGAAGAATTATTCGGTTACGGAAAAAGAATGCCTTGCGATTGTGTGGGGAATTCAGAAAATGAGACCATATTTGGAAGGGCATAATTTTGTAGTCGAAACCGATCATCAGTCATTAAAATGGTTGCAATCTTTAAAGAATCCGAGTGGAAGATTAGGCAGATGGGTTATGGATCTTCAACAATATTCATTTGATATTAGATACAAGAAAGGTGTTCTGAATAAACTAGCTGACACTTTGTCAAGGTCGCCAATCAATATTTGTTTAGCAGAAGAAGTTAAGTGTAACTGGTACACTAAGAAAATGAAAGAAGTTCAGGAAAATCCAGAAAATTTTCCCGATTTCAAAATTATTGATGGAAAATTATATAAACATTTTTTTTAAAGAGCCCATTTCACAGAACCCGAATTATCAAATCCTTGGAAGCTTTGTGTTTCAGAAAATTTAGGAAACCAAGTACTAAAAGAAAATCATGATGAACCTACTGCAGGGCATATGGGAATAGCAAAAACAATATTAAGAATAGCCAAAAGATATTATTGGCCAGGAATGTTCAGAAATGTAGCAGATTACGTCAGGTCATGTTTAACATGTCAAAGATATAAATCTTATCAGCAACAAACTGCGGGAAAGATATCCTTTTCGCCAACGAATGGTCCCTGGGAAACAGTCAGTATATTATATATATATATATATATATATATATATATATATATATATATATATATATATATATATATATATTATATATATATATTATATATATATATATATATATATATATATATATATATATATATATATATATATATATATATATATATGTCGGACCATGTGCTCGCTTAGCCAGGTGCGGCAAATATAGACAGGTTTTAGGGTATTTTTGAAAATTTTTAAAATGTTCGATTTAAGAAAAACAAAGTATAGGATATGTCTGTAGACTACCCCAGGAGTCACCCATTCCAATATATTAAAGGATTTCCATAACACACTGTATATATATATATATATATATATATATATATATATATATATATACAGTGTGTTATGGAAATCCTTTAATATATTGGAATGGGTGACTCCTGGGGTAGTCTACAGACATATCCTATACTTTGTTTTTCTTAAATCGAACATTTTAAAAATTTTCAAAAATACCCTAAAACCAGTCTATATTCGCCGCACCTGGCTAAGCGAGCACATGGTCCGACATACTTAAACTAACATACGAACAACTTAAAACAATTGAATTTGTTGTAACGTTGCCAGACATATTATAAATCTTTAAGAATAATTTATTTTCTGTTATTAACCGTAATTTAAGACAAAGGTAAAACAAATTTAAACCTTTTTCTAAGAACAACTAAAAACAAACAAACAAAATAGTAAAAAGACCTCTGCAAAATCAATCCTTTTTGTCAGTAGCCTTAGTTTTAACTAATATTTATAACACCCTATTATTACGTTACTAATAAGATAAGCATTATTTCTACCAGCTTAAACTTTCTGCTAAGAAGTTAAAAATCAAAACACAAAACACTAACTGAGCACAACTACATAGTATTTAGTATTTAGTTTCAAAGAATGATACTTATCTAGTAGAGAATAGGTAGGTATGTTGAAAATGTCTTCCATTATTTACTTCCAAACAAGCGTGCGTCCGCAGCGTATTGTCCAGAGCCAGTTGAAGGATATTTGTTAGGATTATTTTAATAAACACTGGAATCAAATACAAACGTATTTTTTATTGTTAATGAGCAAAAGTAAAAATTTTCAGCTTAAACAAAAGATTTTGTGGAACACACTACACTAATTACTTAAATCTTTCATCTCAAGTTAAACAAGAAAACAGTATTGATATCATTAAAGCTTTGGAAACGGGGGTTTTCCAGGGATGGCTCTAACCTAGTTGGAAATAAAATTAGGATCCGATTTGAAAATAAAATACAAATATTTATTTACTCACTCTGTGTAATTTGAAAATTCGAAATACGAAAATACTTCGGTAAAAGTAATATAACATACAGGGTGTCTAAAAAGTATTAGTATGGGTAAATATCTTTGCTATTAATAAAGATAGAGACACCAAATTGTAGTTGTGTCTTATTGGTTACAAAATCTACTTTTTTCAGGTAATTTGACTTTTTCAACCCCCTTGGGGGGTGACGCTAGGGAGTTGAGGTCAAAAATTTTGAATGCAAACCTATGCCGTGTGGTCCCTTCTTTTAAAAGTCTTCAAAAAATAAACATTTTACCGCAAACCCCGTATTTTAATTCATTTCTAAATCGCAAGCCTATAAAAATTATAAATCGTAAATCGTATTATCGGGCGGGGCATAAGTCGATCGTTAGTCGACCTCTTGTGCCATACAGTACCAGTCTACTCGCACATTTATTTTTTGTTTTGTGGGGCACTTTTCATTCTAACGTTTTTCCAACTTTTTGGACTTCTTTTTTTATATTTTTCGATTTTTGCCATCTGCGCAGTAGACCAAAATGCGTACCACGCGCAAACCGAGCCTGCTGGATATGCACAAGGAATTTCAGGAGATGGACTTTGGTGTCTTCATTTGAACCCATTCGCTTTTAAGAATATATCTCCAATAGTCAAAGTACCACTACGTATTTAACTTTATAACTCTTTTCCCAAGTTTTTTTCGACTTCTTTATTTTTTTTGACATCGCAGTAGACCAAAATGCGTACCACGCGCAAACCAAGACGGCTAGACATGCTCACGAAAATTTCACGGGATGTACTCTGGTGTCTACATTCCAACCTACCCAATTTGAAGAATACATCTCCAATAGTAAAACTACAACTACGTATTTAACATATTTCTACGATTTTATGACGTCTTACTCTTTTGAACATTCTTAATTATGTGGCATTGTGACCCCGCACAACAATAATATGGGATGAAACATGAGCAAATTTATTAAAAATATATAAACACAATCTTACGGTGGTACGGAACCCTATATGCGCGAGTCGAACTCGGACTCGACCGTTTTCTTATTTTACACAATCACAGCAACGCCCATGAATAAAATTATTTTTGTCAAATACCGTATACTTACGTACTTATTTTCGGTATCGACGCGTCTGGTAACAGACAAGCAGTGCCTGCCTTACTTATTACGTTAAAAGTTGTTTAGAATGGCCACCATGAACTTCTTGCCAGTAATAAAGTCCATTTTGGAACTCTGCCAAGAAGTAACATCTGCCATTCTCGAAAAGACCTTTAAAATGAGGTACCACACGGCATAGGGTTACATTTAAAATTTTTGACCTCAACTCCCTAGCGTAACACCCCAAGGGGGTTGAAAAAGTCAAATTACATAGGAAAGTAGATTTATTAACCAATAAAATACAACTAAAATTTGGTGTCTATATCTTTATTAATAGCAGAGATATTTACCCATACTAAGACTTTTTAGACAACCTGTATGTTATATTACTTTTACCGAAGTATTTTCGTATTTCGCATTTTTAAATTACACAATGAGAGTAAATAAATATTTGTATTTTATTTTCAAATCGGTCCCTAATTTTATTTCCAACTAGGTTAGAGCCGTCCCCGGAATAACCCACGGTTGCGAAGCTTGCTTTATAGACTAATAGATGTACCCGAAGTCACGCTAAAGGGTTGTTGACTCCATTCCGACCGCTAGAGTGATTCCGATTGGCCGAACCGAACTCATGCGCCATCGTCAGCTGTGTATGACCAGTTTAATAATACGGTTTACATTATTTTTGCTATTTATTTCTTAATTTGTGAAAGAAAAAGGTAATGCCGTTTAATATTAAGAAAAGTTAAAGCCGTTTAATATTTACAAAAGTTAAAGCCGTTTAATATGAACAAAATATCGTTTCGTCGGTTAGTGAGGTGCATTTTAAATTTAGTTGAAGTTGGGGTATGTATTTTGGTTTAAACAGCTTTTCTCTAGAGAGTATTATTAAATTTGTGTTATAGGCAGTATTTTAACATTTTGAAATTATTAATGGTGCTATGGTATGTGTTTATAGTGTTGGCTATTTATAAGAAAACAAAACATTTCCTTGTATCAAAAAAATCTTGATTTGACTTACTGGAAGATCGTATGAAGGCAAAGTTTATTATTAATTTAGTTGTGAGGAATTTCGCTTAAAAATTCGGTGATTTTATGGCAAAAGGTGATATGTGAGAACAGTAAAATTTTACAGGAGAGCAAAAAAGAAGCATTCTGCCATAAAAATATGTAATAGAAACAAACTTAGCTCATCTTGACAATTTAAAATAGAATTATTTTTAAGGCAAATCGAGCCATATGGTTTTTAGAGAACATAGATCTTATTGCCATATAATGTGTAACACAACAAACGTGATTTGGCCAAAATATCGACATAGCACCTTTTGCCATAAAGCCACCGAACTAAGGACGATATAGGTAAATAAGCCTGTTAATAAATGCTAAATCTTCTGCTAAATATGATTTAAAATAGGCAAATAAAAAAAGTACATTCTTAAGTGTTGGGCGTTTTTTGTTTAAAGCTAATTTGGGACCAAAATTTTTGTATAGGTACTCTTTTTCTTTCAAAAATTTCTGGTCGGCCTAGTTGAACAAAATTTTACTCTTGTTTTGAACAGCTGTTCTCTGGATTTTTTGTGTTGTATTATTTTAACTTTTTGAAATTGAATGTTTTAAAAGATTTAGTACGATTTCTTACTTTAAAGATAACAAATCTATTATTTTTTCAAATCTGTTTCATAGGAATATTCTAGAGAGAATTGGCAATGTCACACTGACTACTGATGTCAAAACAAAAGTTGTTTTTTTCTGTAACTGACGTTTCCTGCTGTTTTTATATGGCCATGTGTTCATTGTCAGTGGTGAGCTGTTACTTAAAAAAAAATTTTGAGGGCCGATATCAACCTTTTTTTATAGTGAAGCGCCATTTATGAATATTTTTATTCAATCTGAATTCACATCGGGGTTACCCATTCCTATATATATATATATATATATATATATATATATATATATATATATATATATATATATATATATATATATATATATATATATATATATATATATATATACGTGAGTAGGTCATTACATTTCACCGTCCTCAAAAGGAAAATTGAGAGGCAAAAATTGATTGCAGTTTTTCTTTTAATTTTGCTATTCGATCAGTATGTTTTAAGCACTGTGCAAATATGGAAATTCTCACTCTCCCCCACTCATGACCTTGACCTTGTGTAATGGTATTGAAAAGGTCAATGCACTAGTTTTTGACCTTGAACGATCAAGGTTGCCCTTGAGTGAGTTTGTGACATTGACCTTAATCTGATGATACTGATCTTGAACCATCAAGGTTGACCTTGAGCGAGTTTGTGACATTGGCCTTGATCTGATGATGCTGGCCTTAAGCGGAGTTTTATAACCTTAAAAGTTGAATTAATTAAACTTGTAAAGTTGACCTTGAAAATTTGTTAACCTTGACGGTGGTCTTGTAATTCAATGACTTTGAACGCAGTTTGTATTGATATAGAATGTTGACCTTGAAAGTTAACCTTGACATTGTCTTTGATCACCCCTACTTGACCTTGCATAAGTCAGGTGTGAGTGTGTGGCTTCGACTTGTCAACCTTTTATATATAAAGTAAGAGAGTTTGTTTTGTTTCATAGTTTGCGACTGAACTTAGTAGCTAAGTCTTAAGCAATATTAAGAAAATGTCTTTAGTGTGTGACAAGTATGGAAGAACATTTACCCGCAGTTACAATTTGATACGGCATAAAAAAACTCTTGTGCTGCAAGATTTGATAATACTGATGGTGGAAAGCAGTGTAAAATTGATGGTGCTGCATCAACATCTGCTACGCATACTTGTGTGGCATGTAATGTAACTGTGCCACTGAGTAAGATGCTAGCTCATTAGAGAACACTCGAGCACAGAAGTAAATAATAATAATAATAATAATAATAATAATAATAATAATAATAATAATAATAATAATAATAATAGTAATAATAAACTTCTTTTATTTCAGATCATGAATATACGAAAACACAAAATGAAATGACGTCACAATATAGATTCTTAACACATACCTACAAAGTACAATAATCACTTAAGGTTCTAAATTGATAAGCATTTTTTTAATTTCCATTTTAAACAGTTTTTGGGAACTCATTTTTTTAACTCTATTTGGTAAAACATTAAAGAATTTTAAACACATGTAATGCGGAGATCGTTCTGTAAGTGTCACTCGGTGTATTGGATAGTTTACGTCCATTATTCTTGTTTGGTAGTTGTGATAGGTTTTCGAATTAAAAAAGTCTCTAGGTTTAAAGAAAATCATTGGCATATATAGCATAAACTGTCATTATTCCCATGTTTTTAAAAACGTTTTTACAGCTTTGATTGTATTCCATTTTTTTACGATTCTTATTACCCTTTTTTGCGTTACAAAAATGTCTTGTACAGAGCTGTTTTCCCCAAAAGATTATCCCATATTTTAATAGTGACTCGAAGTTAGCATAATACATAATTTTGATAGTTTTTTTATTCATATACCTGTCAACGACCCGAATCCCATAACAAACAGAGTTTAGTCTCTTTTTCAACTTATTCAAATGACCTGACCAGTCACAGCATTCGTTTATATGGACGCACAAAAGTTTTACGTCTTTGACAATTTCTAATTCTTTATTGTCAACATTTATTGTTGGCGGTCTTTCAACTGTTTGTTTGTTTTGTCCTAAAGAGAATTACGTTGGTCTTATCTTCGTTTAAAATTAATTTATTTTTTGTAAACCACTCTGTGACAAGAATGAAGAAGTGTTTGGCCTTTAATAATAGATCCTGTAAATTCTTACCACCAATAATTAAATTCGTGTCATCTGCATATTTAACAATTTGCCTGTTTTCGTCGTCCATCATGCAAGCCAGGTAGTTAACAAATATAATAAAGAGAAGCGGGCCCAAAATACTCCCTTGTGCTATCCCCACATTACAATTTAATATTTCCGATCTACATGATTTAGTTTCCTTTGTGATGGTAACCGTTTGTCTCCGACGGTTGATGTAAGATACAAGTCATTTTTTTACTTTTCCCCTAATTCCATACAATTCAAGTTTTCTTATTGGTAGATCCCTGTTTAGACAATCATAAGCTTTAGACAAATCAAGAAACATTCCTAGTGCAAACTCACCCTTTTCAAGGTGGTCCAAAATGGACCGAAAAAATTGAAAAATAGCAGGCTGTGTGGATTTGCCTTGAATAAAACCATGTTGACATTTATTAAATAAATTATATTCTTTCATGAAGCTTACTAATCTTTTGCTCATAGCTAATTCAAGTATTTTTGAAAAACTTGGCAACAAACTAATAGGCCTCTAATTGTCTAGTGTTTCAGGGTCTCCTTGTTTATATAAAGGTTTAATAAGTGCTACTTTTAAATTTTCAGGAAAAATGCCGCACTCAAATGGATTACTTACTATATAAGAGAGTACATATTTTAACTCAAAAACAGACAATTTAACAATACTGGTTGGAACATCATCAATTCCACTACTATGTTTATTGTTTATATTTTTACCAATCTCACAAATTTCTTCTGGCGTTATAGGGTTTAAAAACATAGAGTTCTCATTTCTCATTATATTACAGGTGAAAGGTATATCAATTAAATTATTAAGTAGATCGGGCACAACCGATAATAGGTGTTGATTATATTTTCTAGCTATAACATCAGGACTTCCATCTAAGCCTATTTCTAGTACATTTTTATCGTTTCTATTTATTTCTTTACAAATTGCCCACATACATTTTGTTTTATTATCGGAGTTTTTAAACATATTCTCATACTTTTTTGCCCGGGACTTAACTAATAACTGGTCATATATCTTTTTTTCATTATTATACATTTCTTTGTACCGGTGATTACGTCTTGATAAAGATAATAATATATCTAACCTATTTTTGCATTGCCTAAGATCTGGGCTATCGGGTGTTTTCAATTTTTGTTTTTTGCCAACCAACTTTAGAAGAAAATGGTGGTTAAAAATTACCTTAAAACTATCCATAAACACATTCCATTGTTTGTTAACATTACATTTTTCAACGTCATATACCTCCATCCAATTTTGAACTCTTAAGCTACACAAAAAATCATTCTTGTTCTCCTCCGAATAAATGCGTCTATACCTCAAAACATTCATTTTATCGAGCTCTGTTTCGAAAACAATTTTTTGTGCAGTATGATCCGAAATAAAGCTCTCAAATGCGACTGTTTGTACAAAATCAGAGCTTGTAAAGATATTATCTATACAACTAGCGCTGTTATTGGAAATGCGAGTATTTTCATAAATTGTCCTCTTCATATTAAAAGAATTCATTATAGATACCAGTTCAGTATTTGTTTTATTTTCTATAGTCATTTCAATATTAAAATCTCGTGCTATAAAGATACTTTTATTTTCGTTAAAAATATTTATAAGCAGCTGTTCTATTCTATCCAAGAAAGTAGCTAAATCACCAGCTGGTGGCCTATATACCAATATAATTATAATTTGTGCCTTACCAAAACTGCATTCTACAGCCGCACATTCAAAAATGCCACTTATAGAGAGCTTATTTAACTTAGTTCGTACTTTACACTTCATGTCTTTTTTAGCGTACACTGCCGAGCCTCCATGTTTTCCTTCCTCACGACAGAACATTGTTGAGAGTTTGAAGCCTTTAATAGTTAAGTTTTTTAATTGTTCTTCAGATCTCCAATGTTCTGTAACACAGAATATTTTACAGTCACCGTGAGTGTTTAACATGTCGTTGATCCTATCAATCGAGTTCCCCATTGATTGAACATTCTGATGGATAATGCTATTTATGGTTTTTAACTGGATATGTTTACCCTGCGCCTTCTTCATAAAAAAGACTCTGAGTAATTAATATTACTTAGATACATTCTAAGTTTTTTGATATAAACGGGACATTGTGTATCATGGGCACTATGGTGATTTACTTCTGGGTCATACTTCATTTTTGTGCAGTTCGGACATTTATACACTTCTCTCTCACAATCTTTGCTAGAATGCTCTTCACCACACTTGGGACAGCATTGTTTTTCTTTACAGTACTACGTGTCCAAAACCCGAGCATTGAAAACATATTGCTAGATTAAAGTGCTCTGAGACATATACTTTAAAGAGGTCAAAATTGATCTTTTCTTTTTTTTAGAAACCATTTAGCAATTTCTGGAGGTGCCTGCAAAATCCAATTCTCCTTATTTGGATTTCTACATTGTTTTTTTGTCACAATAGTAATATTTCCCATGACAGCGTATCCCAGTTCATCTTCAATTTCCTTATTTAATCGAATAATTTCTGTTAAAAAATCCTCATGTGTTATTCCTTTCTCTATACCTGAGATCATAAACATTGGAGTAGTGTCTTGTGTCTCTTTCATTTTAATATGGATTTTATTTTTAAGTGCACTTTTCAGTTTTTCTTGCTGTTCTTTGCTATGACTTTCAAGCACAAAAGCTCCATTATTTAAATGCCGAATACTTTTAAAGCATCCATACGTCACGTTAAAATTGCTGACTGGCTTTTTTCGCGTCATTTATGTTTTCTATTGAAATGACGGTTTCCAGTTTTTTGCTTATTTTTGGTGTTGACCACATTTCCGTTTCAGGTTTTGTTTGATTACATTCTTTAGTTTTTTCAGCGCTTACTGTGGCATATGTTCTGGGCTTTGCTTTATTTTCCTGGGTGCCTTTTATCTCATCTTGCTTTTTATCGTAACTGCTTCCCCGATATCTTAAAGTCAGATTTTCTTTTTCTAGGATTCCGATCTTATGAATTAATAAAGTTAGGCATTTGTGGATTTTGTTAGCGGATTTTCTTATCGCTTCGTGGTCTTCTTTTAAAAATATATTTCTTTCGGGCCGGTCTGCTGCGCTTTGGATCGTATCCAGTGATGAGAATACTTCAAAAATTACAGTCCCCGTAGATAAGGGGTCTATTTCATTCTGCAGTACCTCCTTTTTACTTTGGGTTTTATTTTCGGTCCGATCAGAATGCACGCCGTCTGATTTATCCCTGTCACATTGCCTTTTTGTATACTTCTCCGATTCCGGAGTAGTATCCGATCTGATTCTTTTTCCCTTTTCGTTTTCCTTTTTTTCTAAGATTTCTTCATTATTTAGTATCTTTTTTGTTGTTGGTGGAGTCCGAATAACTACCGGTTGTTTTGGTTTAAATGTATCATTCCTAGTTTCGTTAAGTTCCTTATTGATTGTTCCCTGTACATCATCTTTACCTTTAACGATCTCATGTTTCTTATCAGCGTATGTTTTTACTGGTTTGTTTATGCTTTTTTTACCGAGAACCTTATTTATTTCCGATTCAAATAAATTGTCTATTGACCCTGCTGAAAAACTTCTTGTTTTTACGCTTTTCCCGCCACTTTTCACTCTTTTAACTGGTTCCCCATCTTCCTTGCCGTCACTTTCATCCCCCATGATAACTTCAAAATTTTATGTTAACTAGATTCGGAGAAATTTCACTTTAAATGCGGAACAACGTACAACGTACAACGAATCGTTAATATAGTAATAATAATAATAATAATAATAATAATAATAATAATAATAATAATAATAATAATAATAATAAAAATAATAATAATACTAATAATAATAATAATAAAAATAAAACTTATAAAGTGCCTTTTATTTATGTTTTAAAAATTTGTACAATACACAACTTTGAAACCGGGTGGCGAGATCTAGCATAGTTATTCTATCTAACTATCCCAACTACACTAAATAATAAATAGAGCGACAGTAAACGCAGATACCTAACCTGTCCAAAGTCCAACATAAAGTAAAATGTTTTAAAGAATAGGGTTAGTATATTGAAGTACATAATAGTAGAGAGGAGAAGCACATAAAATATAATATTACTATTAGGATAAAATTAGCGTAGAAACTGTATATGAATATTTAAAAATGCAATGTGACATGCAGAAGATTAACCCCAGTGCTTTTAGAAAGAACACATATTTTTTAAATAATTCTTAAAAGTAGTAACTGACGAGCAACACCTAATGTATTCGGGAAAAGCGTTGTAAACCCTGCCGTGCATGTGAAGGAGAGTTGGAAAATAACCCTACTGTGCCTGGGAACCTGGTAACAATTTCTATGACGGGTGTGTCTTTGATGCATGTCGCTACCTCTGATTAGTTTATTAAATAAGTAGTCAGGTTGTCTAGCTTGAGAAATTTTAAAAACCAGAGTCGCTAGGTTAACAAAATATCTTTCCGAAAAATTTAACCATTTCGAAGATAAAGATGATCTTTCGTAATCCATAACTAAATGTGAGACAGCTATTTTGAATTTTTTTCAAACTATATGTGCTTTGAACAGTCAAAGCAGGCCAATAAAATATGTCACAATACGTCAAGGGAGAAAGTATTAGAGAATCAGTCTCAGTTTGATATCAGTGGTAAGGTAATCTTTATACATGTGTAGGATCCTAAGTTTATTGCAAGATTTTTATAATAAATGGGACACGTGTTTATCAAAACGTAAATGATTATCAAAGAAAACGCCAAGATTTTTAAAGGTTGTGTTTAAAAGTGTTATGTAATAGAATTTCATTTCTTTTGGAACCAAAGAGCATTAACTGAGTTTTTACTTTATTCAGAATAAGACCGTGTGCTTGCGATAAATCGAAAATATTTATAAGGCCATTGTTAGTTAAGGTTGCTGCTCTATCAACCTCGGCCGGAGAAAAGGAAAAATACAATTGAAGGTCATCCGCGAACTGATGAGTACTACAATTTAGCTGTTTTGGAAAATCAGACGTGTAAATTGAAAACAAACAGGGGGCCCAAAATACTTCCTTGCGGAATGTCTTTAATTGTTGATAGAAAATTTGCCGTCAACTGAGACTAATAAAACTCTCTGGCTTCTCCCACTTAAATAACATTCCATAAACTCAATGGCGGATTGACTAAGACCGAAATATGTCAACTTCTTTAAAAGAATGGTGTGACTTATAGTGTCAAAAGCCTTGCTATAATCCAGGAGAATCAAGCAACAAAAATTGTAGTTTTCAACGCTTCGAAAAATATTATCAGCAACTGTCAAAAGAGCAGTAGTTGTGCTATGGGCGGGCCGGAAGCCATGATTGTGTAGCAGGTAACACCTTACTTTCGATAATATGAGCAGACAGCTGCTCAAACATAGCGTTCTCCAAAACTTTCGAAAGATTGCAAAGAATACTAATGGGCCGCAAGTTCGACATTTGGGAGGGATTATTGGTTTTTGGTACTGGGATTCATAACATTCAGTTTTTGTCACAAGGATTTATAATATATTTTTATTGCCGAATTATAATTTCGATATAAGTAGCGCCACCTTTGTTATGAGATGTACTTCTGATCTCGGTAGTTTATGACTTAATAAACGGTTTAAGTTTACGTGTGTGTTCGTAGAGTTCGCGTGACGTTTTCGTTAAAACGGTCTTATATGCAACTGGTGTTTAAGTTACGACCTTGTTCGAGTATTGCGGGCGACGGTGTTGTAGGGACGTGCGGTTAGATCGACCCAGAAGGTCTCGATACTAATTTGGATGTTTCATTTTTGCATAACGGACAATATGTTACCAACTTACAAGCGGGACGGGGCGTGATATGTTTTTTTATACCTAGTTTTGACACCCGACCGTTTGGCGTGTTAAGGGGTTAGTTCCCGTCGCTGCCAATACTTGACGGTATCGACTACCGTGGTTCGAATAGATACCATTCTGCACCGCTCTATAGCCTAAACATGAGGGAAAAAATAATTAATTTTGGGTTGGTCGAGGTACTGAAAATCACGGTCATTTTCACCTTGCTGCTAGCTCAAGACGGTAGGGGTGAGCAACCCTTATGCCCCGCAGGGGCCTTAGCAGATTTGGAGTTGCCACCCCGAATTTTTCTTCCGAGTTTTGTTTGGCAATTGGTGTCGTTTGGTTGTTTGATACCGTTCTGGTTTGGCTTTGGATGCCGTTTCCTTTCCCGGAAGAATCTCATTTTGATGGATCTAAGCCGTAGAGGCTAGCAGTCATACGTGTAGACCCGACAGTACAGCTCCAGGTAAGCTCTTTTTTACCTCTCTAATAACATTAAAGTACTAAATCGTTAGTTCAACTTTACATCTGGTTTCGTCTCATTTTCGTTAATATTCCGTTCTTTTTTACGACATCCGCGTTTTTAATTAGTTTCTCTGCAATTAATGATTTTCTAAATACAAGTAGATCGCTATATTTCGTGTTAAGTAACTAATTAGGTACAGACGGGTTTTGTTTTTATTGAGGATTTAAGGGGTTTATTTCATTTGTCCTTCACTATGTTTTGTAGGTCAAAGTTTTATCGATACCTTTTTTTTGTCAGATACTAGTTTGTCCTTCTTGTGATAATTTTGGACATAACTGTACAGGGTGACCCAAAGTTAAATTTTATTTTGTCATTTTGTAAGCACTCCAAAACCGTAGTGAATTTTTAGTAGTGTATGTACAGGAATTCGAATTTAATGAGTTTTTTATAGCTAACAATTTTAATGATCAATAGCCATTTTGTCGAAATTAGTGTCTTGTAATTAAACTTTAGTAATTTAAGTAAATATTTTACATTTCTGACAGTCAGTAGTATTGATTTTCATATTTTTCTTATTATTTTTCTTTTGTTAACTACCTTATAATTAGTAATGTGTTTGACACTGACAAGGCTTATCTTTAATTATAATATTTGATTACCAATTTGAGGGTGGGGGTAATACTGTAACGTTAACTATTCACTATGGTATTTGGTTGTTCTTGGGTTACGCAGTACACAAATTGTATGGTTAATTTTTATTTATATACAGGGTCATGCGGATCTAAATGTACATACGATACCATAAGATAGAGACCACCTTGGGGGTTCTCAATCACCCGCATTTAGTAGTCCAATCTCTAACCTTTACGGAGCTACAGGGTGTTTTATAAGTTTTGCCTAAAATTTATTTTTGTAAGCACTTGAAATAAAAAATTCATAATGGGTAAGAATATTTTGTACAATTTGTGGGTTTAAAATGCCATATCCAAAAGTTCTTAAATCCAGGTCCGTACTTAAAATAAAATTTGTTTAATTTTTTTTTTAAATTCGATATCGGATTTTTGAAACTTGTAATTTCTACTCCAAACAAGCATAAACATGTGATTCTATTGACATGGTTTTCAAAGCTGCCACACTTACCACGAAGTCATTAAAGATAGGGGTTTTTAAGAAATCAATGAGAAAGTACATTTCAAATAAACAAAATCTGCTAAAAAATAGTTGGTAGCCTGATAAAGGTGTCCATATTGACTAGAAATATTATGCACTACTTGTCGGATTAAAATGACATACGAAAGTGATAGAATCCAGGTCCTCACTTAAATAATAGGCCCATTTGTAATTTTCGAAATTTGACACCCTGTACATCAAATTTTGAAAAAAAAATGCATTTGGAACGAACATAAAAACTGAAATTATTGACATGATATTCGAAGTTGCCACACTTATTACTTTATTGTAGAAAATAGGACTTTTGCAAATCTACATTTAGGTAAATTGATTTATTAACAGTATTAATGGTTAAAAACAATAACGATTGAATTCAAAAAATTGGTAATAAATATTAGTACCTAGAACAACTTAAAATAAAACTAACTCAACAACAATTAATTAAAATAACACAAAGATAATCAGACGTAGTACAAGGCATACTGTTCCTCAAAAACACATAATTTAACAACACAATAAATTATTTTAGAAAATTTTCAAAATGACCTCCATTGATTAGAAAACTGGTAAGGCATTTTACAAAAAGATATATATATATATATATATATATATATATATATATATATATATATATATATATATATATATATATATATATATATATATATATATATACAGGGTGTCTAAAATAGGTGATACCATTATTGCTATCTCCGAAAGGGTCAAAGATACGAGGTTGGTTAAATTAGAGAAAATGTGCCATTTCTAGTCCCTATTCATATTCCGTTTACGGAGTTGCTAAATTCTCTAGAGTTTCTTATCTACAGGGGATTTTTTAAAAATAGTCAAAAATTTAATTCTCAAATATCTCGAAAACTATTACAGTTAGAAAAAAGTTGTTTTTACAAAAATCACAAGATTTTTTACCTTCTCTAAAGCAACGTTATTGTTTTGTTTATACCATTTGTTTTTACTGAGTTACTGATACTAACTTGTTTTTTTCGACTACGGACCTGGATTTTTTGCTGCATTTTTTGAAAGAATACGTCATACCCTTTACAACTGTGTATCACTTGATTATCTTTTTCGACGTTTTGGTGAAGAATAGTATCATCATCAGGATATTCTACTAGTACGGACCTGGCATTTTTCAAGTTAATGCGCCATTTCATGACCTATTATGGCGACAATTAGGTCAGAATCAGTAACTATAGATTAAATTGTTTTAACTGGTAAATTTTAATTATAATCATGATCACTAACCAGGACCCTCAAGTTTGAAAAATTGGTCCAACGCCTGAAAAAAGCATAAGCTTAGTTTTAATTATAACAAATCCTAATAATTAATTCTTAGAGGAGTGATTGGCTTCGTGTGGTCAGTCCAATCGCGTCCATCAACCTGTTCGTCCGCCCGTCCATATGTTAAAATTCAACGCAACGTCAAAAAATAAAGCAGAAAACGGATTTTAGATTCGAATTCCTTATAATCCGAACCTAGTAAATATGGCAATGGTTTTATGCTAGAATATAGTTAAAGGTCTTTAATTTGAGATAATATGGTTTAAAAGCCAGTAAATAGTAATTCAACTGTACCAGCAGAATGAGTCGCAGCAGAAATGAAACCATTAGGTAAAATAGGATTATTTATTATTATCTTTTGAACTGAAAGGTCATTGTTGGATACGAAAATATTAAAAACGTAAATAATGAAGACGTATCATCAAGGGCGCCTTTTACAACATGTAGTAAACTTAACCACTAGTTAGGTGCTGTTAATAAAGGCCGCTAATTATAATATCTGATCTGAGTCTGCTAAACTTTTGCTTTCAATAACTCATTGGCTTAAGTGCAATTTGACAAACTTTAATGACCAAAGGGTTCTGGTTAGTAATCACGTATATAGTTTAAAATTAATCAGTTGAATAATTTAAACTACAGCGATAGGTTGTGAAATTGTGCTTTAACATGGAAAATTCCAGGTCCGTATCGATAGAAAATCTTGATGATGTTATTCCTGATCAAAACGTCGAAAACCATAATCAAGTGATACATAGTTGTAAAGGGTATGAAGTATTCTTTCAAAAAATGCAGAAAAAAATCCAGGTCCGTATTTGAAAAAAACAAGTTAGCATCAGTAACTCAGTAAAAACAAATGGTATAAACAAAACAATAAGGTTACTTTAGAGAAGGTATAAAATCGTGTGATACGAACTTTTTTCTAACTATAATAGTTTTCGAGATATTTAAGAATTAAATTTTTGACTATTTTTAAAAAATCCCCTGTAGATAAGAAACTATAGAGAATTTGGCAACTCCGTAAATGGAATATGAATAGGGACTAGAAATGGCACATTTTCTCTAATTCAACTGACCTCGTATCTTTTACCATTTCGGAGATAGCAATAGTGGTATCACCTATTTTAGACACCCTGCATATATATATATATATATATATATATATATATATATATATATATATATATATATATATATATATATATATATATATATATATATATATATATATACGACAGGAATGTTTTGATATCAAAGCAAATAATGTCAAAAATATTTAACAATGACAGTTGTTTTTAGCAATTTTAGGTTAGGTTAGGTAAAGATATTTTTCTGAGAACGACCATTTTCTACGATAAAGTAATACCTGCGGCAGCTTTGAGAATCGTGTCAATGAAGTCATTGTTTGTTTAAAACTTTACGTTCAGATTCACTAAGAAAGTTTAAGATTTAGTACTGGTTTAAATTAAGATCTTATGGTTGATCACGTATAAACATGTTTTTGTCCTGTCATGGTTAATAAGTCGTCTTTACAACTTATGAATTATTCTGATATTTCAGCGATTTCCTTGGTTTCCAAATGATTTTCATCTTGGAATGAGTTGCTGTAATGGATTTAGTTCTATTACTGTCGAAAGTACGTACTAAAATTGCTCTTTTCTTTATAAATTTGCGAAAAAGCTCAAAAATAAATTCATAGTATCAAACTAAGTTGTCTTATCCTTACACTTGTCAGTTTAAAACTTTTGGTTGTCAAATTAGGCCGGACTAGCGTTGGAGCATCTGCCTCATAATGTTCAGGGTGTCAAATTTCGAAACTTACAAATGGGCCTATTATTTACGTGAGGACCTGGATTCTATCACTTTCGTATGTCATTTTAATCCGACAAGGAGTGCATAATATTTCTAGTCAATATAAACACTTTTATCAGGCTACCAAAACTATTTTTTAGCAGATTTTGTTTATTTCAAATGTACTTTCTCATTGATTTCTTAAAAACGCCCATTTTTTATGACTTCGTGGTACGTGCGGCAACTTTGAAAACCATGTCAATAGAATCACACGTTTATGCTTGTTTGGAGTTGAAATTACAAGTTTCAAAAATCCGATATACAGGGTGTTGAATTAAAAAAAAAATTAAAACTAATTTTGTTTCAAGTACGGACCTGGATTTTAGAACTTTTGCATATGGCATTTTAAACCCACAAATTGTACAAAATATTCTTACCTATTGTGAATTTTTTATTTCAAGTGCTTACAGAAATATTACAAAAATAAGTTTTAGGCAAAACTTATAAAACACCCTGTATCTCGGTAAAGGTTAGAGATTGGACCACTAAATGCGGGTGATTTAGAACCCCCAAGGTGGTCTCTATCTTATGGTATCATATGTACATTTAGATCCGCGTCACCCTGTATATTAAGCTGCGTTACCTATATTTTGATGTACGAGTATACAGGGTGTTTTCTAATTGAATGCCAATATTTAAGGGGGCGATTTTTGGGTTCATTTTAAAAAGAAAACTTCATATGAACGTATGTCCTAAACGTCTTAACGTTTGAGATACAGGGTGGTAAAGTTTTCAAAAATAAATAGTTTTTTATTAATATCTGTAATACCTCTTTAGACATTTTGATTGAATTTGGCATACGTGTACTATGTATTAAGAGGCATTATTTAGTGTACCACAATTTTTTTTATTTCCACCAGTGACGTTCGTACGGAATTTCACCTGACTATTTTGGCAGACATTGATGGTACGCCACTGATTTCTCGCAAAATTAAAATTATTCCTGAAATCCCCAATCATTTCTAAACAAATTTGATCTCTTGAATTTTTCAATCAGATGCACGGTTTTCCCTTAAAAAAAAAATAAAAACCTTTTCTCTGCCTGATCATAACAATATCGTTAATATGACAATATCACCATGCAGAGAAATATATTTGATTTTTTAGATCAAATTTGCTTAGAAATGAATAAGGATCTCAAAAAGTAACTTCCTTATTCATTTCTAAGCCAATTTGATCTAAAAAATGAAATCTATTTCTCTGCATGGTGATATTGTCATATTAACTATATTGTTATGATCATGCAGAGAAAAGGTTTTTATTTTTTTAAGGGAAAACCGTGCATCGGATTGAAAAAATTCAAGAGATCAAATTTGCTTAGAAATGACCGGGGGTTTCAGGAATAATTTTAATTTTGCGAGAAATCAGTGGCGTACCATCAATGTCTGCCAACATAAGCAGGCGAAACTCCGTACGAACGCCACTGGTGGAAATAAAAAAATTGTGGTACACTAAATAATGAATCTTGATACATAGTACATGTATGCCAAATTTAATTAAAATATCTAAAGTGGTATTACAGATATTAATAAAAAACTATTTATTTTTGAAAATTTTACCACCCTGTATCTCAAAAGTTAAGACGTTTAGGACATACGTTCATATAACGTTTTCTTTTTAAAATGGACCCAAAAATCGCTCCCTTAAATATTGACATTCAATTAGAAAACATCCTGTATGCCTTGATGCATACCTTTTGTTTTATTATGGTGTTTCTTTTTACTGGGAGACACCTCCAGGGACAATTTTTTTACTTGGGGATCACTCTTTTGGCTGGGAGCCCCCAGTCTCTCTTTTTGCTGGGAGACAGCTATCTTTCACCGGCAGTTCTTTTGTGTCACTGGTAGCTGCGTGGGCCGTTACAGCCTAGAACAAGGACATAGTCATCAGGGGGCGGCACCCCTTCAGGCAACCTTTCTTTTTTTATTACTAATTTGATTGTTAACCGTAATATTTATATATATTCATAACTTTATTTTTTCTTGCCCCTAATGACGAATCGATTCGCATCTTAATATTTCCCCCTCAGGGTTTGAGTTCTGAAACTGTAGACCAACTAAGTTTTTTTTTGTATAATAGTAAATAAATTGTGAATTTGTTTTTAAAGGTAAGCGTTTTATTGATCTCACCGGACAACAAAGTTTCAAACTATTTTTTTTAATATATTGACTTTGGTTTCGGAGTGAGTTGAAAGCGAGGTCCCAATACCATCTAGGATAATAACCTTGGGATATAAACCCATCCCAATCTCTCTGGCATTTGAGCTAGGGCATTTTTTGGCACGCATGCGCAAGCCTCTCGCATTCAGCTCGACTCGTTACGTGGGTTAATTTTGGATGTCTTTAATTTTTGGATTTTTTTTTATTGAACTTTGTATTTTAATTTTAGAGGGTAAGTAAAAGTAAATTAAATTTTTCTTTGTGGAAAAGTGCGTGGCAGATTATATTGTATTTCTTTCATAAAGCAGGAAGTGTATTATTGGAAATACAATGATTAATTAAGAAAGTTATATGAGGAATTATGTAAGGGATCAATAAATTTACTGTTTTGAGATTGAAGCGTTGTTGAATTTGATTTAAGGGAATATATTATTTTTGCAATTTGTTCTTCTCTTACCTCCGAAAAGCGAAAAAGACTTACCACACCATCGTATGTTTTGTTAGCATAGAGATTCTGAGTTAAATTTCTATTGCTAGCATTGGCAGATGGTACACTGTTAACAGAAAATGTATTTAGACTTCTAAATCTTGTGTGCCAGTATCTCACGGTGTTGAGTTTATTATTCACAGTGCTTTAAAAACAGAATTATAACATATCGTGTAAGCAGCGATAACACCCATGTGGACTATACGAATTTTTTTAATGAAATTAAGTCAAGAGTAGTTAAGTTGATGTGAAGTGAAATACTGAGAGTACAAAAATTATTAAAAATAAGCATGATTGTGTTTGGACGATATTTTCTGGCAGCGCAGGACACATTTAGTGAAAAGTGTTTTAATACCACCAATGAAATAGTGACTGTGGGAGATAATTTGAAGGATGTTTACGAATTTTTTGTAGATACCATGAAAGTTCAAGCAACCGGATTCCAGGAAAAAGATTTAGGTATGATAAAAGTAAAAATTCTTATAACAAATTTTTACATTTATTTTTAAAAATAGCAAACAAATTTATTAATCCTTCTCAGGATGGGCTTTGAAAAAAATTCTGTATCTGGAGGTCAACAACAAGTACTCGCCTCTAGGTGGTTCATCATACATCAAGTAGCCGAAATTCATCAAAGCTAAACGAGCATTTGTTAACGTGATGAACCAAGATGGGGGTT
This sequence comes from Philopedon plagiatum, assembly GCA_963971165.1. Classification (NCBI taxonomy): domain Eukaryota; kingdom Metazoa; phylum Arthropoda; class Insecta; order Coleoptera; family Curculionidae; genus Philopedon; species Philopedon plagiatum. The sequence goes on from OZ020190.1 coordinate 60,779,374, forward strand.
GTTGTGCTTGGGCTATAACGTCAGCATTGTTTCCTGTAGTCAGGATGTTTTCACAGCATACATCTTACCCACATTACTCAAAAGTATTAAACTTAACAGGTGTAGATTTTCCAGTAAAATTGTGTGATATTATGTAACGTGTTAAAATTCAACTTTTATGTTTTTATATTTTGCCGAATGCGCGGATATAATTTTCTCTCTTAATTCAGTAATTTAAAGCAAATACATAAATATCCAGTAAGTCGTTTTTATTAAAGAAAGGAAGGAATATTAGAAAAGCTAAATTAAAATTATATACAGGTCTATGCCTTCTTCCCTTTTGATTTATTTATTTATTCATCAAGCATAATCACTTTTGCAGGTTATCAATACAATATACTTACTAGAAGTAACATTCATTTATTATAAAATTGTCTTTTTGTCTAGTTTTCTTTGAAATTAAAATATGACCTATCATTTTACCAAAGTTGCACGCTGCATTACAGACTCACAGGTTGATTGACTTCAGGTATGCTTCTCTGAATCGGGGCTTTCTTTCCACTAAAAGAAAAGCAAGAAGGAATGTAAGTAGGGGTGTCATTTAGACATTATTACTGTTGTTACCTTAATATTCGCTCGATACCTTTGACCAGCTGATTGGTCAAATGCCTGGTTGTCATTAATTGTTGAATATCTGTGTGTGAGGACTGTTGGCCTAATTTCAAGCATTATTTGCATACAGATTTATTGGATTTTACGAGCTTCTCCTGGAGGGCCCCCCTTTCTTGCTTAACCATGCTCGATCTAGTTTGTTTACATTGTGTTCGCCTAAATATTTTTGGTTTATACTGACCACTGTTATTTGTGGATAAGTAATGCACTTTTTTGAATGTTTGGAGATGGATTGAACTGATCAATTTTCCTAAAATAAATTGGGGCTTAGAGCAGAGCAATATGTGGTTATAGGTAAATATTGGATTAATTTTCCCTACCAGGACACCAGGGTTTGAGGCATGATTTACTGTACTTACGGTGGTTATGTTTCAGTGTTATTCATGTTTTTAGTATTGTTTAAACAGCAATTTTCAATCTTTTCCTTGCAGGCCCTTTGTTTGTTTACTTCTGATTCTGACGTCTGTCACTGGGTCACTGCCATCTGAGAGTGACGTTACAGGACGTTATCCAAACAGTGGTGCCCGCCGGTGACTTAGCCGGACACACCCATTTCCTGGAGTAACTGCTGTTATCAAGGCCTGATAGTCCAGAAGCAAAACTCAAGGGTACGTTTTGGTTAAAATCTTCAAAAATAATAAGCAGAATTTTTGCAAAAAGTCCTTAAAACTCCTATTTTGTCTTGAGGAAACTTTTCCTAATGAAGTTTTATTTAAGTTCGCGTTAGATTGGAAAAACAACGAAAATAATCTAGACACCTTGGTTCTGCGCATGCGCAGATTTCGAAATTATAGAATCCGGATTAATCTGCTTTCGAGCTGGTTTAGAGAATTCGAGAATTGAAACGTCAGACGTAAATTGACCCCCGTACTAGCACGACACGTTTTGGGCCGTGGGCCGAGAAAATTGAGTTTTTTTGGAAGTATACTGTTTTGAGTGATTCAACAGTGCCCTTTTTGTTAGGGAGATTCTCTAGATAAACTTATCGTGGGCTTAGGTCATATGTTGGAACTTTGTGTTAGTTTTTATGGAATTTGACCGTCCACTCTCATTGTGAGGAAAAAAATTCTCGACGCCCACGTGCTACTTTGATAAACCCCGTTTAACATCTAAAGGTAAATGTACATTTATTATGTCATAGTTAGTGTAGAGAGATTGATAATTCAGGTTTAATGGACAGAGAATGTTATGCTGATTGATTTTCTCTTTCCAGGGGTTCTATTTTTGGATTTTGGTCTTATGTGTTAGTTTGGTTTTTGGTGAATTTACGATCTCCTGGGATTAGAGCGGCCCTTCCTTGTGTCCGGCCTGATTTTGAAGTTCATTTCCAGCTATCCCAGTCATTTCTACAGGACCTCTACCACCAAGGTTGACCACCGTACACCTGTCAGCCCTCAAGCGATTGTTGCTGGCTCACCACTCCCTCTATAGAGAAGAGGCTGAGGCCTTACCAGCTAAGGAAACCCCAAGTTTTTACTAATTTTTTTTATATCAACCATTATTTTGTTGCTCGATACTTAAGAATAATAATAATAATAATAAGTACACTTATCTCAAGATTTTTACCTCGAGGGGCAACACGAACCTTATTCTGTCCCCCCTAAATGTAAAATTTACTCTTTTGCTGTCCCCCCTTTAATGTAAAATTTACTGCGTACTGTATATAATACTTACTAATACTAGTTATAAGTGTCATTGAATATTCTTTTGTTTTGGTAGTTAACCAGTGGGAATCCTATCATGTCCCAAATTATTATGTTAAGTTTAAGTCAGGGGTTATAATAGAGGGTGTGCGAAGGTACTGTAAACTAGACGTGATCACGTTTGGGGACTGAGCGTGCGCCGGTTATACCCCTTTTATTTAATTACACGATACTACATTTATTTTAATTTGATGTTAATATAACCATTATATTATATTTTTAATTGGTCATGAAGACCACCAATTTAACCAACTTGTACTAACGGTTATTAATATAACCAATCTGTTGTTTTAAGCGGTGTTGTTTTATTAAATACTAGTATCGGAACGAGTGTTGGTGGAAGGCAGACTGCAGCCGGGGCTTGACAATTCGTGATTTTTGTCTTTCCTCGCACAACATCTATATACAGAGGCATGGTGTAAAACCTTTAATATCACGTGGCGCTCTAAAATAAAACATCTTAACTCCGACCCATCTCGCTGTTTAAAAGCTGGCGGCCACCATTGTCCCCTGGAATAATTCGTTGCTAGTCTGTGATTAAACTTGACCTAGTTTGATACTAGGAATCATTTTTCTCAATTGGAAGATATTATTTTTATTAGTCTTTGTTTTAATGTAAAATAAGCGTCGCAATTACAAAGTTTGAACATTTCGGTTAATGTATATGGTTTGGGGACTAGCTTCGAAAACAATAAATTAAAATATGAGGTTGGCGGCCCTTTGAGATATGACCCGAAAAAATTGTCAAAGCATGTAAATTTGCTACTTTTAACGAAAGATTGTAATATTAAAGAAGTTGATAATGAACATGTTCGTGATGCAAGCTGTTCAAATCATTACTGTTGAATCAAGGATTTGCCTCGTCTAGTTTCTAGTCAGATTTCACATCACGTTAAATTATACTTTTGTGATGGTTGCTTAACTTATTTAGAACACCAACAGCTTTAATATTACATCAAAAACATGATTGTAAACACATCTTTACATTAACCCCTCGACTAACTTAAAAATAGATAAATTTGGAAAAAGTGTACCGGAAAATATTTTAAAATTCGATAGTATTGAAAAGCAGATGCGGGTTCCATGTATTGTTTATGCAGATTTTGAATCTGTTTTAAAACCCATTAAAACACTCGAACCAAACCCACAAAATTCTTACACCGTCAAAAGTTTAAAACATGAGCCATACTCTTTTGCCTATTTAATTAAGTGCTCTTTCGATGGTTCTATTTCCAAGATTGAACTATATCCGAAACCGATTTAAGGTTTCTTTATAACACATATTTAAGGGATATTAAACCAATGCATCCTCTAATACCCAATGAACAAAGAAAATTTCAAAATGCCAAAGCTTGTGGAATTTATGAAGGTCCTTTCGAGGAGACAGATATTAAAGTAAAAGACCACTGCCACATAACGGAAAGGAAAAGATACGGTGTGGCACATTTCATTTTTAATTTAAATTATAAATTACCTAATTTTGTCCCCATCATATTCCATAATTTAAGCGGATAGTCACATGTTCATTAAAGAATTATGCAGATATGGGAATAAAATTGATGTAATACAAGAGAAAATAATTAAAGTTGCGATTTATTAATAGCTTTAAATTGTTATCAACCTCTGCAAAATTTTGGTAATGGTTTAAGTATTAACGAATTTAAAGAGACGCGAAAACACTTTGTCAATGATGAAGAACTTAATTTAATTTGTAGAAAAGGTGTTCTTCCATACAGTTTTGTGGATCCATTGATAAAATGAATAACCCAAATTTACCAACTGAAAATCAAGTTTATGATTAGTTACGTGAATAACATTAGTGAAGAGTGTTATAAGAGAGCTAAAGAAGTCTGGCGCTTGTTTGGGTGTAAGAATTTGGGAAATTATTCTGACTTGTATTTAAAGTCAGACGTTTTATAATTAGGCTAGGCAACGAAGGGGTTGTAGAGTGCATGGAGGGGGGGAAACTTTTTGCTTCGGGAATATATTGGGGGTAGTTAGGACGTTAACATACTGAAAGTCCCCGGCCCTAGCCTGTCCGCTTCAGGAGGGGAGGGGGATAGAAAGGTCCCTTTTTTTGGTTTCTCGCTTATAACTCAAAAACGGGCATTGTAGCAAAAAATGTCTTACATAAAAATGTAAGCCTGTAAGATTTTCTACACGATTAGTTCTATACATTTCTGCGCTACGACGCATCGTTTTTGAGATATCTGCTCTCAACAGTCGATAATTTTTAAAAAATATTTTTTATCCCACTTTTGTTGTCATAATTCTCCTGGTAACACCTCGACCGTTTGTTTTACATAATAGTCCCGCTTTTCTTTTCTTTCCAACCACCAGAACAAAGATGAGCTGCTATTGAGATCTAAACTCTAAGAAAACGGCGTCACAACACATCAAGCACCACACGATGCTAACGTGTTGATTGTAAGCACAGCTATTAACCAGTCCGTAAGTGAAACATCCAATGTGGCTGTTATAGGGGAAGATGTCTATCCCGCTGTGCTACCTACAGCAAAAACGCCACCCAACCACAACATCCTGTTCATAAAACCAAGCAGGGGAAAAGTGCAAACCAACGTTTATTCCACCCACCAAATGCAACAGCTGGAACTCAAGGAAATTTTGATCCTATACGCATTCACTGGCTGCGATTCTACTATTGCGACATTCCCAAAGGGTAAACTTAGTTTTGTAAAAATGTACCAAAAACATGCTGACGTACAAAGAGCAGCCGAAGTGTTCACAACCCCTCCTCCTCGCACGCTGATGTTGAGGAAGCTGGGCGAGTATGCATGCTGAAATGGTACGGCGCCCCTGCAAAGATGAACTCTCTCAACACCTTCAGTACGAAATCGGTATCAAACATAAAACGGGATCTCGCATCACTTCCACCCAGCGAGGGGGCAGCGAAAGAGCATGCATTGCGTGCATTCCACCAGGTGCAGCTCTGGCTGGGAAACCAACTACCCCCAGACCTGTGGGACTGGGAAGGAAAAGGCAACATTCTAGTTCCTGTGCTGACGAAAAGCCAAGCACCGCCCAGAGAAATTTTAGACGAAAGACTGCAGCAGTGGAAGGTGCACCTGCAAAAAGGCAGCGATGAGTTGCTCTCGACTGTGTCAAAACTGCCAGGGGCACAACGGCGCGCGGCGTGCCCATTTTGAACGAGGACGACGACGAAGAAGACTTGGAGCCCCTTCCCACATCCCATGGCGGACACTTTATCCAACATTCAGGAAACTGAAGACAAAAGCGTAGGTGATTCGCAACTCGTGCTGCGATCAGTGTCGATGGTAGAGCAAGAAGCCGGACCCTCTCGTCCCAAGAGAAACAGGCCCAATTAATTTGTGTTTTAAAAATAATTATTCACGAATTACGATTTTTCATTTGTTCTAACATTTATTGTAGTTTAATGTTTCACATCTCTCGTGTTGATGTTAGTTTTTGTAAAATAAAAATAAATTTTGTACAAATGGTCGTTACACAATCGCCTTCTTCCCAGGTTTTCAATTTCTCAATTAACTTGAAAATTGATAATATTTTACCTACGTATCCATATGTATGCTTGATACTGCACTTCATGTACGCGCAGTGTACGCTATTTATGTGTGAATACACAGTATATCAGCTTATATAGATAGCTGCAACTTTGGAATAACGAAAATAACGAAAGCTTTAAGGAGTTTTCTTGAAAAATCATTACTTTTAGCCAAAAAATTCTGCTTCTGACCCACTGGAGCAAAATTAGTATATGTATATATATTCTTGAAGAAAATTTAACGCTTTATATCATTTTTTAATGGGCTTTTGTGTAAAATAAACGGCCTAGGCGTTACCAGGAGAATTATGACAAAAAACGTGCGACAAAATATATTTTTAAAAATTATCGACATTTGAGAGCAGTTGTCTCAAAAACCGTGCATCGCAATGAAAAAATGTATAGAACTAATCTTGTAGAAAATCTTACAGGCTTTTATTTTTATCCAAAATATTTTTTGCTACAATGCACCGTTTTTGAGTTATAAGCGAGAAACCAAAAAATGGGACCTTTCTATCCCCCTCCCCCCTCCCCTGAAGCGGACAGGCTAGGGGCGGGGACTTTCAGTATGTTAACGTCCTAACTACCCCCAACATATTCCCGAAGCAAAAGCCCCCCCCCTCCATGCACTCTACACTCCCTTTGCGGCCTTTCGTTGACTAGCCTATATTAAGTGATGGTTTTGAGCAGTTTCGCAACACGAGTTTAAACGTTTACAAACTGGATCCTGCGCAGTATTACACTCTTCCAAGTTTATCATTTAACTGTATGTTACGCATGACTAAGGTATGCTTAGAACTTTTAACAGACATCGACTTAATTCACTTTTTTAAAAAAGGAATTCGCGGTGGTATAAGTCAGTGTATCGAAAGAAAGCATATTGAAAAAAATTCCTATTTATCAGACTATGATCCTACAAAACCGACTTCATTTATAACTTATCTCGATGCAACGAATCTGTATGGTCATAGTATGTCCCAAGTATTACCACTTGGCCCTTTTAGGTGGTTGAAAGAGTGCTAAATTCTCGATTTAAATATTACGGATATTGATGATGAAAGTCCGCAAGGATACATACTGGAAGTGGACGTGCATGACCCAGTAGAATTACATAATGCACATTTCAATCTTCTTTTTCTAGTAGAAAATATCAAACTACTTACAGAAAACGCAAAATTATCGAAATTAATTCCGAACTTAAATGATAAAAAAAGATATATTTTTCACCACAGAACTTTAAAGCAAGCCATTAACCATGATCTATCTAATGGTAATGCGGACACATAGAATTTTAAAATTGAAGTGGCTAAAAAATGCTTCGATTTCAATACTGAATTACGAAATTTATCAACTACAAAATTTGGTAAAGATCTCTTTAAATTAATCATAAACGCAAGAAACGATGGAAAATCGTAAAGATATAAAATTAATTAGGCATTGGGAAAATGCTAATATATATATATATATATATATATATATATATATATATATATATATATATATATATATATATATATATATATATTGTCGCGTATGGGCCTTAGGGGTTGATAAAATAGGCTGCGCTTTACCAAAACACTTGTATGATTTATTCAGGTACACAAACAATGCACTTACGTAACTAAACTGGGTAGCGTAGGGGGCAGCTTCTAGCGGAGTACTCAGTCAGCCTAAAGGGCTGGCGCTAATTGTACTATTCGTGCGGCACCACAGTGACGCCTCCCGTCGGGACGCGACAGTAGAGCGATCCCAGTCGGGACACGACGCCTTCTTTTGCATCTCGCTGGTACGCTTTTTATATGAATCCCCCATGAACAGTTTATACAAACAGTTCAAACTGGTCAGGGTTCATAAAATAAAGGCGAGGCCAGCGATATTCAATTGCAGCACGTAGAGTGGTTTCCGAAATGTTAAATAAATAATATCAAAAATGTATAGAAATTTGGAAAAAATGATGAATATCTGGGGAAATATGACATTTCCCCCGCGCCTGTAAAAGCTAGCCCCTAGCTTAAAAAACTTACACAATACATATATACAAAATATCACATATTTACAAAATACAAATATACAAAACGGAGATAAATAAAATATACAATAAACAAACATAAATACAATATTAATAAACAAACAATTGGAGCTCGCAGGCTCGGTACACTCCGTATTTATTTGGGTGAAATGAAGAATTAAAATGGTTACTGTCCTGGTAGTCTGGTTCACATTTACACATTTTCTTTACAAATTCTATTTTTAGGGAGTTCCAACACGTTACTGATCGAATAGCCTACACACCGACAAAACCCGACACATCCTAAGCGCCACACGTTGAGGCTGGTCGTCATGCGTTTCTTGTTCAGATGCAGCAGTCACGGTTCCTGTGTCCTGGGGGTGGGATTGGCTAGTTTTGTTGCCGACTCCCAGTGCAGCAGGGGTCTCCCTCCTCCGAAGAGTGCGGCCATCCGGACTTTGGGTGGACTGAGCCGTGAGTGACGGGAACTTTGCTGGGCTGATCCTGAGGCTAGTTGTGGTCAACCAGCGCTGCAAGTTCCTTAGGTATGTACGTTGTACCAGTGTCATCACGGCTCGTTGTGCAGCAGTTCAGTCTTAGTGAGGGAAGACCAGGCTGGCGAGACATGGTAGACCGTGCGTGGCTGATGCATGACGCTGGCTGTGTGGACGCAAGCGGCGACTGGCCTTTGGGTTTTTGGTGTGTTTGGTGGCTCTTGATCCAGGTCGTGTGGTCTCCCAATGGTACATGAAGACAAAAAAAGACTACCGGCAGTTAAAAGGAAAAAAAAAAACAGTTTATAAATAATGAAAAATAATGAAAACCTACATGATACTATGATGTTTAAGTAAAAGTAGACAGACTAAGAACATTCACCCGGTTTTTACATACGACTTCTATTGGTATCTAAATATTACTCTTTTGGAGACAGTGAGACATAGGTCTCTAATTGATCAGGGAAAAACAAAATTATACACATTTACATAACAATTTAAAACCCAAATATAGCGTAATCACATCATCAAATATTTACCATATTTACCATCCTATTTATTCGTCAATAGAGTCACATAAACTTCAAATACGACTTGCATATAACTCTTAATATTTCACATAAGTCACATAAACTTCAAATACTACTTGCATAAAACTCTCAATATTTCACATAGGCAGACATTCAACCTTATATGAAGGTCATCTTCCATGTCTCCCTATACTCACATAATGACTCTTAGTCATTTAAATAACGGTATACATACCACCATCGAGTAGGCGTACATTCAACTCTCTGTCCGAGTGATCCTCCATGTTCCCCTACTCGGAAAACATATTATGACTTCTAGTCATAAATAAAATAAATAACATCATATACATAACACATAACACCATCAAATAGGCGGACATTCAACTCCGTATTCAAAGTCGTCTTCCATGTCCCCCTATTTGGAAAACATATGACTTTCAGTCATATAAACAAATAAACACCCGATTACAAAATGCATATGGTAATCATTATTGTACGCTATATTTAAATTTACTTAATAATAATAATATTCGACTTAAAAGTAAAAGAGAAGTTGGATTTATAAAAAAAATTCTGACCCTGATTTATTTTTCAATGTCTCAGTCATAAAATATACCCTTGTTTTTGTTTAACTTATTTTCATTAGACACCGTATATTACAATTTAACTTTAACAACAATACCTGGGTGAATGGCATCTTTAATATTATATATCAATTGTTTACTTTTCTGCTGATTAAATAAAAGAATGAACTGTCTACCTTTACCTTCGTGATTTATTTATAGTAATGAACTTGATAAAATTTATTTAATAGATACCTGAAACGCACAATGAAAAATAAAATAAAATAGGTATTTTGTATAAGTAATTATACTGATTTAATCTAAAATTTAAAACCGCAATATAGGTAAATTTTACCTAAAATTTTTCAAGCATAGAACATTCAAACAAACACATTTTGGGTATACCCTCTTTCATACTAACACACACTGACACAACACAAACCACACATTTAAATACCAAACCTTGGTCTTTTACCAAATAATAATAAACAAATTTTTAAAATTTTATAAAAAACTTGTAAACCTTTTAACTCATCCTGCAATAAAAATTATAAATTGAAGAAATAAAATTCGGTCAAGAATAGCTTGTTCTTTCTTACCATCTTACCATTCGTCAATCCCCGAAATTCTTTATCCCGTTCAGGTCCTTTATATATAAAAAAATCAAATAGATTATTCTTTCCATTAATTCTTAAGCCCCTCTTTAAAAGAAAAAGTACCTTACATTTAGCCCAGATTGTATGAATAAAGTCTATGTATAAAATACTAAGTATCCCTTTCTTTGATTTCCCAAAAGGGTACTATATAGTTCCATTTTTTCCACAGCTTTTAAAACTTTTTGAAAAAAAATCCGTTATTTTATTTTTTGGAAGGTCGTCCTATAAAATAAAAAAGAGATTAGTCAGAAAATAAAAAGTAAAAAATGAACATGCTCCTAAAAACAGGTATAAAGTTTTGTATTTGCTGCCCGTGGTCCTGGTTACCGGCCGTGGCGGCTGCTCACTTAAAGATCAGAGGCGTAATTTAAGTACTTATGTTAAGTATCAAACCTAAAAATGATAAATAAAATGTAAATAACTCTGTGGCACCTTATCAAGATGGCGTTAAAAAGGCAGTACAAATATACCTATAAAAAATATTTAAAAAACTAGGAAACTTTGAATGGCGCTTCAATATTTAAACATGTTTATAAAAATAACGATACTATTTGCATAACACTTTCTTAATGATATTATAATATGTAATAGCATGTTCAACTTTAATTGATAACATAACAAGTACGCGAACCTTGTGTATTAAATTTCAAAATACACTTCGAGTTCACGAGCGACGACCTCAATGTCATCAAAACAAAATATTATATTTCATTGTCGCCAAATAAATTTAAAAATTTCCTTTTTAATCTCAGGGTCCTTAATTGTTGCTCGTTTGAAATAAAAATTTTTACGGTTAGTGTATTTGGTAAACCCAACGATATGCCGTTATTAACAACCCCCAGTTTCTCTTGCCTTTTTCGTTCTCTTTGGATCTTGTTAAGCTTCCTACGGGCCATAAGAATTAAATGAAAGGAATAACAGGAATAAAAAAGGTTAAGGGTAGTTTAGTGATTAACCCCAATATATAATAATTCTAGCCTCGCCAGCGTGAACGGGCACGAGGTGGAACTATTTCTATATCTAGCAGTCTATGTAATCTAATCTCGCCAGCGTGAACGGGCACAAGACAAGACCACAGTAGGCGCTTTGAGGTGGGATTTATAGTAAACCTAGCCTCGCCAGCGTGAACGGGCACGAGGTGGGTTTTCCTATAGGTTCTGTTGGGATAATTTTAATCTCGCCAGCGTGAACGGGCACGAGACAAAATTATGTCAAACGTGTTATTGATAAGAATGGGGAGGGAAATTATATAGACGTAAAAAGCACTGTAAAAATTCTCCTTAAAACCACTGTAAAATAAATACCCTTTAAAAACCAATGTAAAAAATACCCTGAAAGAAAACACTGTAAAAACGCCCTTTAAAAAAAAATCACTTGATAATTTGACAAAAAAAATGCACTATAACGCCCTGAAAAAAACACTTTAAAAATGCACTGAAAAACACTAAAATGACCTGAAAGAGATAGTAAAAAATTATAAAACACAAAAGGCCCTTGGCAAGTTCGGAAGAACTTACCAACGAGAACGAACCAGGCGCCCCCACCAAATGTCGCGTATGGGTCTTAGGGGTTGATAAAATAGGCTGCGGTTTACCAAAACACTTGTATGATTTATTCAGGTACACAAACAATGCACTTACGTAACTAAACTGGGTAGCGTAGGGGACAGCTTCTAGCGGAGTACTCAGTCAGCCTAAAGGGCTGGCGCTAATTGTACTATTCGTGCGGCACCACAGTGACGCCTCCCGTCGGGACGCGACAGTAGCGCGATCCCAGTCGGGACACGACGCCTCTTTTGCATCTCGCTGGTACGCTTTTTATATGAATCCCCCATGAACAGTTTATACAAACAGTTCAAACTGGTCAGGGTTCATAAAATAAAGGCGAGGCCAGCGATATTCAATTGCAGCACGTAGAGTGGTTTCCGAAATGTTAAATAAATAATATCAAAAATGTATAGAAATTTTGAAAAAATGATGAATATCTGGGGAAATATGACAATATATATATATATATATATATATATATATAATAAATTGAAAAAAATTTAAATATATATATATATATATATATATATATATATATATATATATATATATATATATATATATATATATATA
>OZ020190.1:60796639-60911639 GCA_963971165.1 Philopedon plagiatum
CAAGAAAAAAGCCCTTTTGAAAATCCCGCTCAGAATGCTCTGAAATGGTACTTCGATATTGATTTTTTTCAAGTTAAAAAAGGATAGCATTCAAAAACTACATTGTATATGCATATCTACCTAAGCGACCAAATTTGTGCCAAAGAAGAAATACGCAAACTCCATTATATTGATTTTTCACAATATTTTTAATATCAAAATCCTTTCAGAACTATGGTACTACGTTATATATATTTCTGGCGAATGCGCTAGATAACCAGCAGTACCCATGTTTTAACTTAAAATTAAATGTTTTAAATTAATATGATAATTTATAATTAAATTTACATAACGTTGTAGCGAAACGCTACACTACCCTTCTCCTAAAAAAAAAAGTCTGCGAAGGTAGACTTTTTAACAATAGGTAAGGTAACGTAAAAAATGTTAGCTGTCGAAACTTGACAGATGTCATATACGCCAGATTTTTAGTTTGATAGCTTACGCGTATCACACGTCCTTGCGGAGGTCATCATCGGTAGGTCACAATCTATGAGGGTTATATTCGGGAATGTCCTCTAAAAAACTGACGTTGTCGCTTGACAACATACTATAAAAAAGTACAATCTGATAATCAGATTAAAATGGCTAATTAGTAGAACTAAATAAAATAAATCTATACAGAACTAAAAATAACAAAATGGGAAGAAAAGGGAAATGAATTATTCCTATTTTTTCAAAAACTTAAAAGGAAAAAAACCGAGGGAATCAGCACTACTAGTACACTTTTGCAGTCTGAGACTAGCTTGGGCAAAAAAATTAAGGTAAATTCTTTCGGCGAAAGAAAGATAGGAATCCGTCTTGGAATCGAATGCTAGTGCAGGTTTCAGCTACCTTCCACTAGGTAAATGTTAGTTGGCCCAGGATAGCTGATATTGCGTCACCTATAATGGCATAGGAGTCCTCGTCATCAGTCTTACAGCACTCAATGACAACTTATGTTACCAAGAAAACGGAAAGCATAAGAGAAGGTAAGGACGAAAGTAAATTACGTCTAAATCAGGGAATATTTATTAGTATACACTATACAAAAGGGGTAAGATAAATCCTCTTACCTTAAGAAGAAAACTAATCTATATACTAAATTAATAAGGTAAGGATTTACACGAGGTATTAGACAATGGACCTTGTCTATATCAAAATAAAATTTTAAGGTACCAACAGAATATGTTGGCAAGGTAACTTAGTTCAAAAAAAAGAAAAAAAGCGCAACAGTGGGAGAAAATTAAGGCAAAGGTCAACAAATCCTTAGCCAATACTTACATACATAAAGCTTTGCCTTATGCTAAAGGTAATTTCCATCAATTTGTTTATGTATAAACAAAGGTAAGGTATAAGGGAAGGTAATATAACCAAGGTAAGATATAAGGTAAGAAACGCGGTAAGGCCATGTAGCCAAGGTAAGATATAAGGTAATATATAAGATATTTAGGAAGATGTGGAGATACTTCCCCTTCTCAAGGATTCCACAGAACCAAGGTAAGGTTTTAAATCCTTTACATGCCATCTTCCTGCTTTGGATCCGTCAATATTTTTTAATTCGTAAACCTAAGATGAAAGTTTTTTATGCAAGAGAGATAAAATATTTTTAGGAGAAAGTTTTGCAGAAAATTTATTCGGAGCACTAGACAATATTTTGTTTGGACGCCAAAACTCGTCGCCAACTTGAAAACTAACATCTCGTTTTCGGAGGTTATACGACTTCGCATTCCTCTCATAAGCGGTGTGAAGTTTCTGACGTAATTCCTGGAATAAACTGCGAAACTCAGTAAAAGACTCTGCATATGTATTTCTGTCGCCAGGTAAAATCTCAACTGATTCATCAGAAGGAACCTGACTGTAGTCATCGCCCGAGAGGAGTATATGCCTTCCAAAATTCAAATAAGCAGGAGGAAAGCCTGTCACTTCATGGACAGCAGTATTAATACCCTGTCTGATCTCAGAAATATGCAGATCCCAATCATCGTGCTTGTCAACATAACAACGAATAGCAGTAGTGATGGTCTTATTTGTTCTCTCCACAAAATTACATTGTGGTGAATAGAAGGGAGTATACCAATGTTTAACTTTATATTTGGCACAAAGATCTTTAAAGTTGCGACTAATAAAGTTAGTAGCATTGTCACAGATAATATATTGAGGAACTCCAAAGATAAGAAATACATCATTCTCTAAATGATTAACTATAACGGGAGACTTCGAATGTTTAAGATGAAAAATGAGGGTGTATTTAGAAAACCAGTCTGAAATAACTAAAAGCCACTTATGACCTTCTTTACTTCTAGGAAATGGACCAACAAGATCAATAGACAACATCTGAAATGGACGATCAACAATTTTTTCTTTCCCCATGGTACCAATCCTGGCGGCATTTGAGTGTTTTTGAGCACCACACACCAAACATTTGCGTACAAATTTTAGCACGTCAGATCTCATATTATGCCGATAGTATGATTCTTATGCCCTAAATAACGTTTTGCGAAAACCGAAATGTGCACATATAGGGGGATTATGGCAAAATTAAAGAATTTTAGTTCTTGGTGATTTTGGAACTAGCAATTTCCATTCCGTCGAATTAAACACATATGTGGATTGGCAAGGAACAAGCTTGTAAACAGTACCATTCTCGACCTTCCATTGCGGATATTTATCAGGAAAAGAAAGCATTTTTTCACTCAAAGAAGAATACCAAGGATCAAGAGAATTTAAATATACAGATGACAAAGACACTTCGTCTTTAGGTATAGACATAGGACATGAAGAACAGTCCACAGAATCATCAGGTATATCAGAATAAGGAATTCTACTTAATGCATCAGGAACGAACATTTGCGATGCTGCAAATCAAAGGAATATTGTCTAAGTTTAAGAATCCAACGGGAAAGTCGACCTGAAGGGTTTTTAAGGTTATTTAACCAAAGCAAACTGTAATGATCTGTTATGACTGTGAGACAAGTACCTTCAATCCATGGTCTAAACTTTTCAATACTAAAAATAACTGCTAAACAATCCTTTTCTGTTTTGCATGCGATATCACAGTCTCCTCTCCATCAATAAGCTGAGTCAATACACCTCCTAAACCTACGTCGGAAGCATCAGACTGTATTGTAAATGGCTGAGAAAAGTTAGGTTGGGATAAAATCGGTGCAGAAACCAACTTTTGCTTAATATTAACAAACGCGGCTTCGGCTTCGTCATTCCATGAGACAGGATATTTCTTCTTTTTACCTTTAAGCAAAGCATTAAGGAGGGCGATAAGAGACGAGAAATTTTGGATTAAACGTCTGTACCAAGAACACATCATTCCCAAAAACGTTTAATCTAGGAAGTATTACGTGGACGACGATAATTAACCATATAATCAACTTTCGAAGGATCCGTAGTTAGTGAATTATTACCCACTATGAAACCAAGGTACTTAAGTGAAGTTTTAAAGAAGTTGCATTTTTCTAAATTAATAGTTAGCCCTGCATCTTTCAAAATATTTTTGACTATAGTCAAAAGCTTCACGTGATGATTAAACTCAGGAGAACATACTAAAATGTCGTCGAGATAAGAGAAAATATGAGGCTCATATTTTGGTCCAAAGATGGCGTCAAAAAGTCTTTGTTGTGTTTGAGCCGAAT
This sequence comes from Philopedon plagiatum, assembly GCA_963971165.1. Taxonomy (NCBI): domain Eukaryota; kingdom Metazoa; phylum Arthropoda; class Insecta; order Coleoptera; family Curculionidae; genus Philopedon; species Philopedon plagiatum. The sequence continues at coordinate 60,800,302 of OZ020190.1, forward strand.
TACATAACCAAAAAGGCATAACAGTGAATTGAAATTGACCTCTACCAATAACAGAAAAAGTTGTCTTTTCCTTAGAAGCAGAGTCAAGAGGAATTTGCCAGAAGACTTTTCTTAAATCAGTAGATGAGATAAATTTTGCATTTCGAAGATTACTAAGTATACGATCAATATGAGGTAAGGGATAGGAGTCGTGTTTTGTAAATTTATTTAGGAAACGTCTATCAAAGCAATATCGATATTCTCCATTCGATTTTTAACTAATAAAGTTGGACTAGTCCAAGGACTTTGTGACTTTTCCACAACGCCTAACCTTAATATCGAATATAATTCTTTGTTTAAAATGTCTTGTAAATAAGGTGAGAGAAGATATAGTTTTACTTTAAACGGTTTATTATCACCAGTATCTATTGTTAATTTAATTTTATCTGTTCTACCCAATCTATCTTTACTATCTATGGCTTTAAAAGCCTCTATAACTTTAAAAGCTTCAGCTTTCTGTTTTGATGACAATTCATCTAGAGAGAAAAGTTTTGGAAAAGTGAAATTAAAATTATTGCCCGAAACTGTTGAAATAACTGTATCATCTTTACGTATAAACCAATTATTTTCTTTAAAATCTATAAGCAATTTAAACTGTCTAGCAAAGTCGCTTCCGAATATAAAAGAATGAGTAACAGAAGGTACAACTAAAACTTTAATAATTTGGCGGGAATTATCAATAAAAATTGGCAAGTCGGAAACACCGCTTATTTTCTGAGATGTGCCATCATCTGTAAAAATATTCTTAATTGTTGCTGGATATATTCTAACGTTAAAGCACTTTAAAACTTTTAATCCTTCAGCTCCCATTATAGAAATATTAGCCCCTGAATCAAATAAAACACTAATGTTGCGTTGATACAATCTTACTAAAAGATAGGGTCTGTTATCAGATTCTTTATTTAAAAATAATGGTAAAGCTTCAGAAATTTTATTGTATTTTTGTTTGTAAAAGCCAGAAAAAAATTCTAGTCCAATCTGATTTCCAAAAAAAAAACGAATGATTTAGTGTTGTCTGTTGTTTAGACCGATCAATGCCTCGACAACTAACAGGCATTGAAGAACTTAGTTTCTTGTACACTTTGGACAGGAAGAAATTTTTACATTAGGCTCCTCACACTTAAAACAAAAAATGCTTCTTTTTTTCTTACAAATATTATATGTATGATTAGGTAGATGACAGTTGAAACAAATGACTTTACTTTTGCTTGTATCAGATAAATCGTTTTTAATTTCATCTATTACATTAATTTGATTAGTCTCGTCTACTGATCGTGACTGGGCTGATCAAAATGAAGGTTTATTATCTTTTTCTTTTCTCTGAATAAATTTAGCAGGATGGGAATTACTAAGCTAAGAAAGTTGAGGGGTAGATTTACGCGAGGTAATATAGGTAGCTTCTTCAAGTTTCCTTCACAAAGCAGTTAACTCCGTAACTGAGTCGGTAGTATGTAAGGCAAGTTGATAAACATAATCAGGTAAAAGATTATTTTTAATATATTTAAGTCTGGTGACTTCTGCAGGACGCGTAGATAAACGACTAAAAAGATTCTCTAATTGTGCTATAACGATAGTAACAGATTCTTGTTTTCTCTGTCTTCTTTGTCTTATACTTTCCCATATTTCATCATCAGCAAATGGAGGTAAAAAATCTTTTTTTAATTGTTGAATTAACGAATCCCAGTTTGTAACCGACGATTTAATATTTCTATACCAAATAAAGGCGTCACCAATAAAAAATTCCACGACTGAGTTGAATAATTGATCCAAATCAGTTACGCGTTCTATAAAATAAAATACCCTTTTCGGGCCTCCATTAAATTAGACACCCCACGAAGATATAGGTTGCTTTTTAGCCGAACAAGGTATTGCTGGATTTAAATTAACCACGGGCGAAAAAGGCTGAGGAAAGAGGAAGTACTTGCTTGTCATAAAGGATCAGCCGTGACTTTATCATCTAAGTCAGCTTCTAACTTCAGATATGACGCATAAGTTTCGTTTTTAAATTTAACCCAGCGGTTCTCAAACTTTCATATTTCGCGCCCCTCCATTTTTACATTGGTTAGGTCTGCCCCCCCCCCCCCCACGCATAATTTGGGATATATGATAACCCAATATGCAGGAACTGAAGCTTGAATTGACAATATTGGCTACCACTATAGGTGCAGTTCTCGTGCTTTACCTTAATGCTCGCGAAAAATACCGACAAGTGTCTGTGTCTGAGATTACAATAATTACGCCACTATAATTTTAATACTACCTTATTTTATTACCTTTGGTAATGGAATTCGTTTTACGCGACCAATAAGATGGTTCATTCTGGATATAATTCGTAAGAAAGCGGAATCAGTTACAGATCCCTCAAAATCTGCTATAGCATCAGAAATAGAAAGAATAATTTTATTAGTTTCATTCTCTTCATTTTTAAAATCGCTAGCATAAGCTTCCATGCAAATTTGGCTTCCTGGTTTACCATAAGTTGCCTCTTTTTTTAAAAGTTTTCCTAATATTTTTCGCTTATCGCTAACATTACTGAACGTATTGCCAAGTTCATAGTCAAGTTCGTAATCTAAAAGGTGATTGCAATGGAAAGAAAGATCCATTTTGAATTAACACAAATCCATAAAAAAAATTAATTAAAGTGTACGTAACTATTTTTATATAAAAAAATATGTATAAATAAATAAACAAGATAGCAATTATTTATACTGCAGTATACGAACTATGGCAAAAAAATTTGCAAATATAAAAAAATGGTTTTACAGGAAAGAATCTAAATTTAACCAATTTAAAAATCTCATCATGTTATTGTCAGACAAATATCAAAAATATTTATCTACTACTTTCAGTTTCTGTTAAAAAAACTTAGTAAACAAAATGCACGGATTAGTTATTAAAATAAATTTTTTTATTTGGTTGTTTACTAAAAGCCTCTACTGATTTGAGGAAATTAGTAAAACAAATAAAGAAATATCACGATATTAATATTCAAATTGTACCGATCATTTAGACCTAAACCTAATTTAAAAAACTGTTTTAAAACCGGAATACTCCATTTAACTTTTGACAGAGAAAGAGAAAATCTATTATAATAATATTTAACCAAAAAATTCAATTTGAAAGACAACTACTTATTTATATTGCGTAGATAATGAAAAAATATATAAGTTAGTAGGGGTTAGTAATAATAAATGTATAGTCTGCATAATATAATCTTTATGAAACAATAATTAGAAAATTAGAAATAGTGAAACACACTCAAGCCCCACGCACTTGGGTGTCACATCTTTTGTCGCGGTTTTTATCACAAGGATAAAATATATTATATAGTGATTTATAATATATAATACTCTTGAACGTTCCAGCGACGGCAGCTGTTCATCGGTGAGCACTGGGTTATGAGCATAGAGCGGAAATTTGGATGCGCTAACAGAATCGGACTGCCGGCGTACCTTATACTACTAGACATTTTCAGACGCGTAAAACACAATATTTGAACGTATTTTAGTTTTATTGGCTTTTCATTCAATACAGCATTTTAAATTACATCAGTTATTATGTGAATAATAACCTAGGGTATACAAAAAATTTGATTTGGTTACTTTAAATAATGTAATTTTGTGCCACGTCCGAAGCGACTAGACTATAGCTCGCACTGTTAGAGGTCATGAACGTTAGGTATTTACACCAGAGTATTTAGTTGAAATTTGAAACTAAGTTGAAATTATGGCATTATACCAGTATATTCTTAAATTATGGATTCCTAATAATTATATTTATATATCAGTCGATTAAAACTCTTAAAGTATCATTAAATAACATCACCTGCCATTGTGGTGAAATTATAATAAATATGAGATCCGATGGTGTAAACGCTTAAGGCGCCTTGCTATACTATAGTCAACCAACCATGAGTGTAGAGTTGTAGATAAGGGAACATAAACTTAAAATTTCAATTAAAACATTCTTTATATTAAAAAGCTCAACAAGGTTATATTAAAAACAAGTTCTTAAATCTTGTGTGCAACATAAATTATTAAAATTGTTTCTCAATTTCGTAGCAATAGTTTATTTTTTTTTCGTTTTAACAATCCACTTATTGAACGAGCTTTCTATTTCTACAGAAGTTATAGATTTTCCAGGTTAAAAGTGTTCCTTTGATTGAAACAGATGTTTTTCTTGCACAAGACTCACATCATGAGTGGTTCGCAATGTTTCATGAATTCTGTCCGAAAACATACCTTAACATTATATAAAGAACACTTCTTGTCTTTTATTCTGAAGTCAGGATCAGTTGCGCCATGGACTCTTTTTTGTGCGCCCTAAAGTTTCTTTCTGCAGTAAATTTTTTCCCACATACACAATTAAACTTATAATTTTTAGGATTTGTATATACTCTAGCTTTAGAGTTGTCCATTTTTAGCCTCCTGAACACACATAGAGCTCAAAATAGATAGAATATGCGATCTCTTTGGTTTGAAAGGAAAACCTAGCTTAGGGATTTTCTTCTTTGAATGTCAAAGGCCAACAATAAATCAAATTGTTGTGTGCCAGCATACCTTTTCATGCAAAATAAACCCAAACATTTGTTTTTCTAAACTTGTATGCCGTTGTATGCGCGTATTGAGGCGAGTTTATTTTTTTACAAAAGTTGTACCCACGGCTAAATGCCCTAGTGCTAAGGTATCCGCTTATGGATCGGATCAGTTGGTAGTGGATTCAGTGCCGGGCCCGGCTGGTCTTTTTTTTTAAATTCTTGTCCAATTCATACTAAATGAGAATCCACGCTGGCGCTTCGAAGCTCCCGAGTTCCTGTGCCAGGGATATTTTTTAATGACTTATACGAGCCGAGCGTAGCAAGGTCTGTATCACTACGTCAAATGTGCATGTGCGGACGTAAATTAAATTTTAAATTAAATAGTCCCGCCGGACCTAGAAGCCGAGAAGCGCAACATCCTTATCGCAAAATGTGTATGCAGGCAGCAGCAGCCAAAGTACAGTTGGTATGGCTAGCCGCTTGTTATAGTGAGCTGTCGCGCGGGGCCGGGCGTTGGACCGTCGCGGTTTTTTAATACTGTGCCTAGTTTCGCCAAGGAATTAATTACCTACAAATAAACATCGCACAAAACATAAAATAGATACGATAGTGTATTACACATTTCTATTCTAGATGTTTATGACTTTTAGTTTTAGTATTGCTTTTCTATGGGATTTAGAAGTCTAAGATTGTTAGCCGCTTCCCGTTTTGATACGTCTCCCCAATAGATGTCGTGCCTTGTACTAAAAGTATGATTATTCGTAATGTGTTAGAATAAATAGGCAATACAAGGAATCAAGGAATGTACTGTACCATGAACCAGTTTCGTTAAACATGTATTTTTTAGTTTTTCTACAGTTTATCCGTTTCATTATTTAATCCGACTATGCTAGAGGGTACCACAATTGCACTTTTGCTGTAACTTGACCGAAATATCAAATAATACCCAAACACATATTGATATTATACAAGGAACGCTAGCCGAAACACCGTTTTCTTTAATAAATACAATACAGATACAATGCGCATAGTAGTTAATTAGTTTTTCTTTGTCAAACCCAAATGTTTTTTAAATATTATATTTCACGGCGGTTCGAGTGTATTGCAGCAAACCCAGCAAACCCAAGCAAACCCAACCGGGACCGGCATGTTGATATCTTTCGACGATGGCTTGGTTTGATTCTTTCTTGAGGAACGTGCATTAAGTATTTTACAAAAAAGTGTGGTTTTAAAAAATACATTATTAAGTTGGTCATTGAAAATAAATTTAGGTGGGTCATCGACACATGACCTTATGGACGAGCCGCGCCTGTTAGAATATAAAGTCCAGAACATATATATATATATATATATATATATATATATATATATATATATATATATATATACATATATATTCTACTGTAAAATCTGTTTAGTATTTGGAAAAAATTAATAACTTAATAACATGTAAAATAGCTTTTGTCCTGAGTGCGACTCTGTTGTCGCATCGCGATTCCGCTCACTGGTTATGAGTTAGTAGTGCGGTTCACTTTTCTAACAAGGCGCCACCCAGTCTGTATAATTTGCTTTAAGTGAAGAGGAACCCCCAGACTGGGATATCCGTTATATATATATATATATATATATATATATATATATATATATATATATATATATATATATATATATATATATATATATATATTTTAGAGCGTCCGTTATTTCCCGACTTTAAAATTATTCAAAGCTCGGTAGTTATTTGGGGGTTCTAGGACTCCAAAAACAAGGTTTCCCCAAGTTTAAGCTCGATCCGTTGCAAATAGCCGTGCCACCGCACGCTTCATTTTTCCCATGTTATTTAAATGGAGAAGGGCATTTTTCTTGGTATTTTTGGGACTACAAAACCCTAATTCACACAATCCGTTTACTATCTGTTTAATACCATTCTACAATGATATATTTACATGTAGGAACAGTTATTTAGCCCATTCATAAAGTTTGTTTTAATTTTTTTTATATATTTTTTTAATTTTTTTTTACAAATGGGCTAAATAACTGTTCCTACATGTCTGTAGAATGGTATTAAACAGTTAATAAACGGAGTGTCTAAATGAGTATTTTGTAGTCCCAAAAATACCAAGGAAAATGCCTTTCCCCCTTTAAATAAATTGGGAAAAATGAAGTGTGCGGTGGCACGGCTATTTGCAACGGATCGAGCTGAAACACTTGGGGAAACCTTGTTTTTGGGGTCCTAGAACCAAAATAGCTACCGAGCTTTGAATAATTTTAAAGTCGGGAAATAACGGACATCCTAATATATATACTATATATATATATATATATATATATATATATATATATATATATATATATATATATATACATATATAAGTTTCACTATATAACTATGGGAATACCCCAGTGGTTAAAGGAGGAAGCAATAAAAGATGTTGGGTGCTTCTAAAGTATTGCAATTTATTCCACGTTCAAGCTTTCGTCTATGATTATAGACTTCATCAGGACTACAAAACAACAAGAGAAAATTCTTTTACAAGTCTTTCTAATGGCTACAGTCAGTAACACCTATCAGAATACAGCATTAAATCTCCTTCAGTTGGTTATTAAAATAGGTGTCTGGAAACATAAGCTCATACTTGCACATATTAAAAAATTGTAAAAATAAGACATGTAAAAATTACCAAACGTTACAAAATAAGGTCACAAACTTGTTAATAATGTCTAAAAGTATATAAACAAAACAAAACGAATTAAATCAATTATCTTATGTATAAGATGATTATTGATTTTAAAAAATCATTAAAATTAATACAACAAAACTAACGGTGCTGTCAATTGCCGGAAGTAACATGGCTGACAACTGAACGACAGTGACAAATGACAGAAGTGAGAGGCTGCCAACCAAAAAATATGGCGAATAGATGTAGTTATTCAAGACAGACGTTCAACAAGTTAATGTGTTATTGTTATTATTAAGTACAAGTCAGTTGTGCTCTCACTCCAGTCACCGTAACGGTACCAAAATGATGAACTAAAAAGGAGTAGATACCACCTTCACTCATGTGGTAAAATTAAGACCCACCAATCCCCTGTATGTAATTAATCATACAATCAAAACATAGTAAAGTTAAAAGAAAGAGAAATGGCTCGTAGCACTATCAACATTATTCTTACCGATAAGAGGAGAATTACAGATGACTCACTCACTTTTCCACATAACATTCTGGATATTTTTTATGTTTTGTAGACTTTTGATTAATAAGAAAACTATACATTGAGCTTAAGCTATCTACATCTTTTTTGTAATTGAGAGAGTTACTACAGCTGCTTATGTAACACATTTCAAGTATTTTTCTCTTTTGGGTACTCTTCTCTGAGTCAAGGATTATGGCATTGTTATATTCGATTCTATGGTCCATTTGGTTGACATGCAAACTAAGGCTAGTAGCCTGTGGTTTATTTTTGCAGTCACTTTTATGGAGAGCTAGTCTTTTTGAGAGTTTTTGACTAGTATGTCCGATATATAACTTGCCACACTCACAAGGTACTCCATAGATCACACCTGATTTTTGGTTATTAGCAGTTTTATCTTTTAAGTTCGAGTAGAACAAATTCAGTTTTTTTAAATTGTAATTGGCAATAGCTATATTGAATTTATTAAATATTCTTACCAGTGAAGGAGTCAACTTGTGGATATACTGCAATTTAGCATATTTTTTCAACATGATATTATTGTTTAAATTGTCCACATTATTATGATTAGATATGCTATAATTAGAAAATAGTAATTTGTTAATCAATTTTAGTGGGTAAGAATTAGTAAATTTTTTAAAATAAGTAAATTTTTCTGTAGGAAAGTATTGTGAGAAATTTTTGCAATTCTGTTTTTTAGAGCCAGTACTGCATTCAACTTCTGTTTCTGTGGGTGGTATGAAGTGAAAGGTATGTATCTACCTGAGCTCGTACTCTTTCTATACCAGTCCAACATGACTACATTGTCAACACTCCTAACTGCTAAACTATCTAAGAACGGGACAGCTTAGATACTTTAGCAGTTAGGAGTGTTGACAATGTAGTCATGTTGGACTGGTATAGCAAGAGTACGAGCTCAGGTAGATACATACCTTTCACTTCATACCACCCACAGAAACAGAAGTTGAATGCAGTACTGGTTCTAAAAAACAGAATTGCAAAAATTTCTCACAATACTTTCCTACAGAAAAATTTACTTATTTTAAAAAATTTACTGTTAGCTAATTCTTACCCAGTAAAATTGATTAACAAATTACTATTTTCTAATTATAGCATATCTAATCATAATAATGTGGACAATTTAAACAATAATATCATGTTGAAAAAATATGCTAAATTGCAGTATATCCACAAGTTGACTCCTTCACTGGTAAGAATATGTAATAAATTCAATATAGTTATTGCCAATTACAATTAAAAAAAACTGAATTTGTTCTACTCGAACTTAAAAGATAAAACTGCTAATAACCAAAAATCAGGTGTGATCTATGGAGTACCTTGTGAGTGTGGCAAGTTATATATCGGACATACTAGTCAAAAACTCTCAAAAAGACTAGCTCTCCATAAAAGTGACTGCAAAAATAAACCACAGGCTACTAGCCTTAGTTTGCATGTCAACCAAATGGACCATAGAATCGAATATAACAATGCCATAATCCTTGACTCAGAGAAGAGTACCCAAAAGAGAAAAATACTTGAAATGTGTTACATAAGCAGCTGTAGTAACTCTCTCAATTACAAAAAAGATGTAGATAGCTTAAGCTCAATGTATAGTTTTCTTATTAATCAAAAGTCTACAAAACATAAAAAATATCCAGAATGTTATGTGGAAAAGTGAGTGAGTCATCTGTAATTCTCCTCTTATCGGTAAGAATAATGTTGATAGTGCTACGAGCCATTTCTCTTTCTTTTAACTTTACTATGTTTTGATTGTATGATTAATTACATACAGGGGATTGGTGGGTCTTAATTTTACCACATGAGTGAAGGTGGTATCTACTCCTTTTTAGTTCATAATTTTGGTGCTGTTACGGTGACTGGAGTGAGAGCACAACTGACTTGTACTTAATAATAACAATAACACATTAACTTGTTGAACGTCTGTCTTGAATAACTACATCTATTCGCCATATTTTTTGGTTGGCAGCCTCTCACTTCTGTCATTTGTCACTGTCGTTCAGTTGTCAGCCATGTTACTTCCGGCAATTGACAGCACCGTTAGTTTTGTTGTATTAATTTTAATGATTTTTTAAAATCAATAATCATCTTATACATAAGATAATTGATTTAATTCGTTTTGTTTTGTTTATATACTTTTAGACATTATTAACAAGTTTGTGACCTTATTTTGTAACGTTTGGTCATTTTTACATGTCTTATTTTGACAATTTTTTAATATGTGCAAGTATGAGGTTATGTTTCCATACACCTATTTTAATAACCAACTGAAGGAGATTTAATGCTGTAGTCTGGTAGGTGTTACTGACTGTAGCCATTAGAAAGACTTGTAAAAGAATTTTCTCTTGTTGTTTTGTAGTCCTGATGAAGTCTATAATCATAGACGAAAGCTTGAACGTGGAATAAATTGCAATACTTTAGAAGCACCCAACATCTTTTATTGCTTCCTCCTTTAACCACTGGGGTATTCCCATAGTTATATAGTGAAACTTAGTGACCAGTACCCCGTTACTGTCCTTCCCCCCTCTATATATATATATATATATATATATATATATATATATATATATATATATATATATATATATATATATATATATATATATATATATATATATATATATATACGGTGTTCATTTGAAAACTTCCCACCACGGATTTATCGAAAACCACTGATTAAAAGAAAAAACGCCGAGACACGTCAAAAGATGTGCCAAAGGGGACAACTTTTTAACCAAAAACTACTTCACCCCCTTTTACCCTCTGCCCCCCGGGGTCATCCCCTTAAAAATTTTAAATGACAAGGGGTATCAAGTAATAGCTTGTTTGAAAGGTGTTTCAAAGTGCTTTGTTTTGACGTTTGATTTTTTAAAATCGGTCGATTCGTTTTCGAGAAAATTAGAAAAATCTTTATTTATCTTAATTTGTTCATATAGAAAAAAAACACACGAAAATATCACTTTTAATTTCAATAAGTGTTCAAAATGTTGCCCGTTATTGGCCAAACAATGATATAGGCGATGTTCAAATTCCTGACGGACATTTTCAGAAATATGTTGTGGGAGATCATGGCAGCTTTCGATGATGCGTTGACGAAGTTCATCCAAAGTTTCAGGTTGGGGAGTGAACACAATAGATTTCAAATGGCCCCATAGAAAAAAGTCTAATGGCGTCAAGTCAGGAGATCTAGCAGGCCATTCTATAGGCCCTCTTCGCCCTATCCATTTATCTGGAAACTCGTCGTCTAGCCATTGCCGAACCGGAAGAACATAGTGAGGAGGAGCGCCGTCTTGCTGGAAATATATTTCAGCCTCATCAAGTATAGGGTTTCCATCGTCTTCGATTTGGTTTTCAATGGTTTCAGTGATAAGCGGATTGATGGTATTTTCCAACATATCTAAATAAATGCCTCCATTTAAATTCCCATTAATAAACAATGGCCCAATCACTTTGTTTCCTAAAATGCCTGCCCATACATTAAGTTTTTGGGGGTACTGAGTATGCCCTTCTACAAAAGCATGAGGATTTTCATTGCTCCAATACCTGCAGTTATGTTTATTAACAAATCCATTTAGATAAAATGTGCATTCATCACTGAAGCAGATATTCTTTACATGAATGGTGTTATCATTAATCGCTGTAGTCATTTGTTCACAAAACTCAACTCGCCTATCGAAATCATCTTCGGTTAACTCTTGCAATATTTTCATTTTGAATGGATGAAATTTATGTAATTTAGTAACTGTGTGTACAGAGCCTAGTGAAATACCGGTCGCATCAACAATTTTGCGTAATGAAGTATTAGGATTTATGCCAAAATGACCCAAAACTTCAACTTGAGCGGCTTCATCCAAAACTCTACGATGATTACGTTTTTTATTTGCAACAGATCCAGTTTGAGCAAAAGTAACAAGGTCCAAAACATACCTATGCGAAGTTATCTTTTTCGGATGTCTGGCGTTAAATGTGACGGCAGTTTGCCGAGCACATTGATTTTGGGCACCATAAATTAGAATAATTTCCACTCTTTCGGCTAGTGTGTAAACCATTTTGGAAGTAAAATGTGAATCAATAAATTAATTTTCACTATCCCGAGATTGTCACAAAGGTAACTGACAGCAAATTAAATTCTTTCCTTTCCTTAGCAACTATAAAAAACTAAACAGGTATAAGAATAAATACAGTTCGCCCATGTTATCCCTGTTGATAAAAAGAAGGCGGAAAAAAATTCTGGTTGTTATTTGGTTGCTGCCACGTATAATCTTCCGAATTGCTGTTTATGTTGGTTTTTGAACACTTATTGAAATAAAAAGTGATATTTTCGTGTTTTTTTTCTATCTGAACAAATTAAGATGAATAAAGATTTTTCTAATTTTCTCCAAAACGAATCGACCGATTTTAAAAAATCAAACGTCAAAACAAAGCACTTTGAAACACCTTTCAAACAAGCTATTACTTGATACCCCTTGTCATTTAAGATTTTTAAGGGGATGACCCCGGGGGGCAGAGGGTAAAAGGGGGTGAAGTAGTTTTTGGTTAAGAAGTTGTCCCCTTTGACACATCTTTTGACGTGTCTCGGCGTTTTTTCTTTTAATCAGTGGTTTTCGATAAATCCGTGGTGGGAAGTTTTCAAATGAACACCGTGTATATATATATACATATATTAAAATAATGTTTAAATAAAGTTTAACTTTAAGAATAAGTTAAGTTCTGAAAAAACTTTAACTTTCAAAAATCACAAAGGTGATAATTTAAGTAAATTAAAATGAAACTTTACTCAATTTAAGTTTTAACTTTTAAATTATTACGTTTAAAACCTTTGCTAGTTACTAAATATGTAACTTTACGAGTAAATTTGCATAAAGGTAATAACCTTTTTCAAGACACCTTGTTGGCAAACATTGTAAATATTAAACTTAAGAAAGATTAATAATAATCTTTAAAACATTGTTCTTAAAACAAAACAATCGCTTTGTAAATAACTTAAGCAAGTTCTTAGAAACTAAGATAGTACAAAGACTTTTAATCAAGCCCTTAAAGCTTTGTTTTAATTTTAAGTAATTTGCACGATTTAAGCAAGGATAACATTCAAGTAGGATAAGTTGCGTTAAAAGGTACCATCCTTAATCCCTCCCTAACCGTGACATTCCCTACAGTTAAAAACATCAGTGCTTTAAATACAAAAATTTCTCTTCAATTCAAAAATAAAATAGCCCAGGCAGAGTCTATTCAATCAGACCAAATTCAAAATTCAAAATTAGAACCTTGTTTCATCTCCCTCTTTCGTTGCGGCGACTGGGAACATTCTAGTTCAACCGGGTGGAAGGCGGGTTCCTCAACAAAACCCCAACCCTGGCGTTAAAAGAAACCATTAACAATTCATAAAACAATTTACGTAACAGACTAGCGGACTTAGAACCCCCGTTAGTACGTAACCTGTTACTCGTTTCTCAATACACAGCAAGGTGTTAAAGTGGCAAGGTGTTACACTGCCTTGTATTACCGCAAGAACCTCTTTTTAAAAAGCTTATTATATCAATGTTTTGCCTGTTAAAAATTCGAACTCGACTTTAGTTGTACTTATACGGTTAAAATATAGAAGAGTGTACTACTGCGCAGGATCTAATACGTAAATTTATTAGAACGGATCGCGAAGCTTCAAAAACATGGCTTACTAAATAAGCTTTGTAAGTTGTAGCATATATATATATATATATATATATATATATATATATATATATATATATATATATATATATATATATATATATATATATATATATACATATATATATATATATATATATATATATATAAATATATATATATATATATATATATATATATGCTACAACTTACAAAGCTTATTTAGTAAGCCATGTTTTTGAAGCTTCGCGATCCGTTCTAATAAATTTATATATATATATATATATATATATATATATATATATATATATATAAATATATATATATATATATATATATATATATATATATATATATATATATATATATATATATATATATATATATATATATATATGCTACAACTTACAAAGCTTATTTAGTAAGCCATGTTTTTGAAGCTTCGCGATCCGTTCTAATAAATTTACGTATTGGATCCTGCGCAGTAGTACACTCTTCTATATTTTAACCGTATAAGTACAACTAAAGTCGAGTTCGAATTTTTAACAGGCAAAACATTGATATAATAAGCTTTTTAAAAAGAGGTTCTTGCGGTAATACAAGGCAGTGTAACACCTTGCCACTTACTTTATATATACATATATATATATATATATATATATATATATATATATATATATATATATATATATATATATATATATATATATATATATAGGTATATATATATATATATATATATATATATATATATATATATATATATATATATATATATATATATATATATATATATATATGTATATATATATAATATATATATAGTTTATGGTTTGATTTGTTTCGTGGATCCTTTTTATATATGTTTTTTATATTTGAGGGTTATTGGGTTTTTGGATCCCGGGGAAAAAATTATAACAGTTTTGTGGGTTGTTATTCACATATATTAACGTTTCGGTCCTTTTTTTTGACCTTCATCAGAATTTTCTTAAAGCTAAAAACCGCTTTATTAGTAAAGTTTTCAGTTACAATTAAAATTAAAAAATAAAAAATATGCTACCTTCGAACGAACCTTCAGCGGTGCATGCACTGGTAGAACAGCACAAATTATGCTTACACAAGACTAGTGACACAGACATAATCAGTAATCACAGTTAAAAACATTTAATTTATTAACATATATATCTATCTAAAATATCGTCACGTCAAGCACCATTTGGGTTCATTGGAGAACTGGGATCACGAAACGACAAAGAACTTGGCTATGGAATTTGTTTTTTGTTGTATTATTTTTTTAATTCTATAGATTTTCTTTTTATATTATTGATTAACATTTTTCCTTCAGAACTTTAATTGTTAATTACTGCCGTTATTGGATTTTTTATTATATTGTAATAGATTTTGCTTAGGTGTTTTGTATCGGTTTTGAAGTTTATACTATTTTGATTTTTTTGAATTTCCATCATTTCATAGAATTCTCGTTTTTTTGCGTGATTTTCTGTACGTAAGATTTTAACTTGTTCATAATTGAATGTGTGTTGTTTTTCTAGCATATGGTTGGTAAGTGCAGTTTTGTTTTTTTTTTATCATATTTGTATCCATTTAATCTATTTTTTAAAAGCTGGCTTGTTTGACCGATGTACACACCTTCACAGTTGGTACAGGGTATTTGATAAATTATGTTACTTTTTTTATTTTTTGGAATTTTTGGATTTTAAGTGACTGAAATTGTTTTTAGTAGGTTGTACCCTTTATGTGCGACCGTTATATTGCGATTTTTGACAGTGTTGTATATTTTTTCTGACAAACCTGGAATATATGGAAGAGAAAGACAATTTTTGTTTTTTGGCTTTTTATTAGTTTGATTTTTATTGTAGAACATTTGGATGCGTTTTTTAAAATGATATTAATTAGTTTTTCTGGGTAGCTGTTTAGTTTAAGGGCTTCTTTTGCTTTTTTTATTGCTGTATCGCGATATTCGGGGCTGGAAAGTTTAAAGGCTCTATCGGCAAGGCCAATAATTACTGATTTTTTTGAAGCAAGAGGATGTTGAGATTTGAAATTAACATATCTAGAAGACCAGGTTTCTTTTGTCAACCATTCTGTTTTTATGGTGTTTTCTAGAGGCCGTAGAACTACCATTAAATTCAACCTACTTCCTATATAATGATAAATTTTTCAAACAAACTGAAGGTTGCGCTATGGGAGCATCGATTTCCAGTGTAATCGCCCAACTAGTGATGGAAGATCTGGAAGAGACTGTCTTAAATAACTTAAACTCTTATATACCATTTTTCTATAGATACGTGTTAGCCATCCCAAAAAATTAAACAAGTAACATACTAAACTCTTTTAACAGCTACCACAATAAAATCCAATTCACAATAGAAACAGAAAAACAAAATAAAATAAATTTTTTAGACACAACACTCCACCACAAAGAAAACACCATAAAAACAGAATGGTTCACAAAAGAAACCTGGTCTTCTAGATATGTTAATTTCAAATCTCAACATCCTCTTGCTAAAAAAATCAGTAATTATTGGCCTTGCCGATAGAGCCATTAAACTTTTAACTTTTAATTTGGACTCTCATCGTTTGGCAGTTAAATAATGCATTAACATTCATTTGTCAACCAATTGGTTGACAAATGCAGTTTAATCCATTATTTAACTGTCAACCGTGACCATGACCACTAGCCGGTCGAAAACGATGTAAGTATAACTATATCTATAATGTATATTAAACCAAATGCCACCTTGTGTGGTTCTAAATATCCTAGAGACGAGATATGATGTCAATCACTCATGCAGAAATTGTGTACAGTCTGTCTATTAAAAAGATAAATATAATAACATTTTTGTAGCTAAATCAACGTTTGGTTAAAATAAAGGAAAAGTTTAAGTTTGCTGAATGCAAACCCAATCTTTTTACAAAATGAAAGTCCTTACCTGTCTGCCACACCTACATTAAAACGAATTGTTGCTTTTCGATACTCAATTGGCGATTCAAATTAGAGAGCTTGCAACACTGTCTTGGTCAACTAGCGGCCGTTTTGGTACTAGCATAGTGGGCAATGTTTACATTTTGTGTGATTTTTCAGCCGTTTTTTAATCTTCGAAATTAGTTTTATTGCGTAAATTATTGATGAAGTGCTAAATAATATTTAAATATAGGGGCGAACTGCAACAAAATCAATAAAAAGAACAACAAATCATTTTGAAATAATCCTACCGTACAAGCAGATTTGCAACTCGTCATTCGGCGAATTGATATTAGTGTTTCGTTGATGCAAACGCATAACATCCCTCATGTTTTCTGGTTTTTTTTTTTAAATAGTTATGTATAACACTAGTAAAAGTTTTGAATATTAAAAGGTTTTTTCCTAAGCTCGTCCATGAAATTCCATCGATGACCATGCGCCGCCTTACGGTCATTTTAGTAACTAGCACAAAGCTGATTGTTTACTCTTACCTTAAATTTTTATTTATGTTTACATTTTGTGTTTAATAGTTTTGTATCACTTTTTAGCTTTGATAGTAGTTTTATTTCATAAATTTTTTACGAAATACTAAAATATATTTCAATATAAAGAATAACTACATCAAGAATAACAAGCAAAGCCAAAAATCATTTTGGAATAACTAGTACCTATGCAGTTCGATTTTTTTAGTCATTCGGCGAATCACTTATTAGTTTTTTGATGCTAATGCATAACTATCCGTTTTAGATCTTAAAATACTGTGCAGTGACTGTGTTTCGGCTGGGTTTTAGTACAAACTTTGAGTACAAAAACATTTTCTCCTGGGTTTTTGCAATATTGCAATGAGTACGATCGTGAGTCTAATGACATAAGTGAACAATCTGACTGTACGAAATACCATCGGAAATGTGTTTTGTCGTGTATTACGAATAAAATTCTAGATCAAAACATAAGTTTTCATCCTTTTACAAAAAAAAGGAACAGCATTAAGGGGTTCTATGGTGATAATAAAATGATGTGTGAGAAGCTTGAAAGACTAGGCCTAATATAAGAAGGTTTTCCAACAAATGGGTAAAAATCTCTTCATTTTATACAGCAAGATTTTTTGTTCAGCCTGGTAGAGGTATATGTTATTCTATTTAAAGTTCTAAAATTCTTATTACATATATTTTTGTTAATGAATGTTAAGTCTACCGGTTAGTTTTTAAAAGTAATAAACTTTAATGTTCTGTTTAGTTTTTAACATTAGGTACACATCAGAATTTTTTTAGTGACCACTGATAGCATTAGAATTTCTTATAAAATGTGTTTGGGCAGATCAACAATTTTTATAATTTCAGTAGTTTACCTGTACTTTTTGAAATTAATACTAAATAGAATTTAAAAATGCTTTCCATAAGATTGCCAGTTTAAGAGTTCTACCATTCTCCTTCATCTATATCCATTTTTTACAATATCAGATTTACAATATCAGATGTAAAACTATTATTTTGGAGAAAGTACAGTAATAATGGTAAATATAAAGACTCTTATAAGGAGTCTGTGTAAATATAAACTATTTCTTTTAAATTTATTTTAAAAACTACATGACTTTTTTAAAAGGGACACAGGAGGACAATGCACCCTACCTCTCCTTTCTGTCAGTACCTCTGCTACTGAAAAAAAATCTTAAATTTTTGTAAATTATATAAAAATGTCCGTGTGCAGTTATGATATTGGAATTTCATTATATAAAAAATGTTCCTGTTTCGTTACGACAGGTATTGGAGTTAAATTTTATAAAAATGTCCCGGTACAGTTATGTATGATGCTGAAGTCAAATTATAAATCAAGCTGAAATACTGGTATGGAATTCAGGTACTAGCCTCTTGAAAAAATTATTTTCCATTTTTTTTGTAATATATCTATTACTGAATTCTTGTGCTACTTTAGGTGTTTAGTGTATTTTAATTTTTAAGGCATCTTACTTTCAATTAATGAAAAGAGTGTCAATATTTATAAAATCCTAGTTAGATTTAGTGAGAATAGGCCCTATGTTAAAATCGGGATGATACATGCCCTAGAATGGTTTTACTGAGAATAAACTCTGTTCTATTTTAGTCGTTTGTTACATTTTAGGTAAGCACCACTGCATAAGAGACCAAAAAGGACCACAGTTCCGGCCCCAAAATTTACAATTTAGGATTTCCTTGCAATGCAGTTCTACTGATGCTGAGACAAGGATGGAACGAAGCACTTGTAAGTATTGAATTAAAATTTTTATTAGAAAGAGGTGATTGGAGGAGATTCTATGCAAGAGGCTAGTTCTATGCAACTGACAGTGTTTAATATATATAATTAATGTGGGCATCGTTTGTTTTTTATTTAGTTACCAGGTAACTGCATAAAGTACCACCTGCCAGAAGTTAAAATGTACCTACTTGGGATTTACTAGTCTGTACCTCCCTGTTCAAAAATTATGGTGTTTAAATGCTTTATATGTTCAAAGGGTCAAAGAAAATTAACTAAAAAGCAAATCTTGCTTTCAAATGTTAAATACACTTTGAGTTTATAAAATAACATTCATAAAAAGTCCTTTCCGATAAAACCTGCATATATTAAAACTGAACGTGAAAATTTTGATGGTCACCTAAATTATTAATACAACTTTACCTTCTAATATGCCAATAATTGATTAATTTCTTAAAGGAATACCTGACAATAAATACTACTTTACTTTTTTCAAAAGAATTACGGCCTTTATTTCCAGACAAGCCATGAACAATCATTTTAAAAATCTTAAATTGATAGAGTGTACCAAATTAATAAATAACGCCCAACCAGAAGAACGAGAATTACTAATCAAATATCGACACGAAAGTAAAACAAATCCCGTGGAATCGAAGAAACATGTAAATTCTTAAAAGCCAATTAATTATTGGAAATCCCTTAAACCCGATGTAACAAAATATATTAATAATTGCGAGATTGCAAAGAGCAAAATATAATAGAGAACCACCTGATCAGCCCGCTCGTATTAACAGAAACCCCAAGTAAACCATTCGAAATAATACACATCGATACCTTTATTATTGCTAAGACAAAATTTTTTAACTATCATAGACAAATTCTCAAAATACGCTCAAGCGCTTCCTTATACCGGAAATATAGTGTCGTGCTGTGAACAATTAATTAAATTCGTTTCATTTTTACGCGTGCCAAAACAAATAGTATCAGAAAACGGCTCAGAATTTCAAATGAAGTAATCGACGGCTTATTAAAAACACATAATATTAAAATTCATTTTACTACCCCTTATCACCACTAATCAAATTCCCCTGTAGAAAGACTACACTCTACCCTTATCGAGCATATACGCATTTTACGAGAATCAGACCCAAACGCAGACGTAATAAAATTAATGCCATACGCAATTATTGCCTATAACAATACTATACATTCAAGTACAAATTATACCTCTTATGAACTTGTTTTCGGACATACCGACTCAGGCTAGTTCTATGCAACTAACAGTGTTTAATATATATAATTAATGTGGGCATCGTTTGTTTTTATTTAGTTACCAGGTAACTGCATAAAGTACCACCTGCCAGAAGTTAAAATGTACCTACTTGGGGTTACTAGTCTGTACCTCCCTGTTCAAAAATTATTGTGTTTAAATGCTTTATATAATCAAAGGGTCAAAGAAAATTAACTAAAAAGCAAATCTTGCTTTCAAATGTTAAATAAACTTTGAGTTTATAAATAATATTCATAAAAAGTCCTTTCGATAAAACCTGATATCCTCTAGAGCTAAAATTCTCATTTCATAGTATCACGGGAGATGTGTTCGCTGCGGCTCCGGCCGTCGAAATGAGAAAATGCATGTTGTGAAACTGGCGTTCACAATGCCTTTTCAATGCAAAATTTAAAAAACCGACAAAAAATAAAACATCAACGAAATCTTTAAAATCAATATAATTCAAACAGTCTTGCGATAGCTTCCTATCTTGGGCATCGAGCGGGGCATCGATGTATCCCTGCGATGGCAAGTCAACGACTAAAGGTTACAAGAGTCTAGGGGATAGAGGCTTTTTTTATCCCGGGCTTGCGCATGCGCAGAGGAAGGAACAATAGTGGATTTTTTTCGCACCGATCCCTCTTCGTCTGCGAGGAAGGAGACTGGTCAGGGCCCCTAACCAGGTGCTAACCCTGTTCCGACCTTAGGGTGCCCTCCGATCCACCATTCGCTAGATTCTCTGGACAACAAACAAAACATAATTTTTAGGTTAAGGGTACCTAGACAGGAAGTTATAATCCGTGAGAACTTAAGCTTACTTACACTGAAAAAATCGTTTGGACTTTTTTTCACACAAAATTGTAGCAAAGTCTTTGTAAAGCTTACTCTATGGGATTATTAGTTACAACAGTTTTTATACATTTTCATACAATTGTAGCAAATTTTGCTACAAATTGGTCTTGGACGTTTTTGAGAAAAAATTGTTGGAAAAAGGTACACAATTGTAGTGAAATGTCCCACAATGTTTTTTCAGTGTAGTATTATACGCATTTCTAAGAAATCCTTATCTATTTCTTAGATTTTCTTAGCGTCGTTCCCATGCTTTGTCAGCAGATTAGAAACTTATAAATATATGTAAAGTGCATAATAAAGTTAGTCATATTGTACACGCCTCTGGCATAATAGAAAATTTTTAAAAAATAAACTCCCGAGAATCGAGTTGTTAACTGGCGCAGTCGGTAGGATTTTGTCAACGGCTTGCGCATCGTGCGTGTCCTCCGTCTTCGTATCAACGATTAGTTGCAAAAACGAACAAAAAAAACAAAAATTTTCGAAAATCCTGTGGGTGCGTGCAATATCGCTCACTGACCAGGGAAAAAGGAACAAGCATCGTCTTACGTCCTATTGGTACGAGTCAAGGGAACAAGCAATCGTCCCAAACCTCATAGAAGTTAGTTCCAGGGAGAAGACAAGAATCGCTCCTCCTCTTGGGCCCTAGTTTTTAAGAAGAAAAGAAATCAATGAAAATCACCACAATCTTCATTTTATCACTGTAAGTGCTTCCTTTCAATTATTCCCGCATTTATTATTTTACCGAATTAATTTATTGATATTCTCTGTTTATTAGTGTTATTCTTTTATAAATTTTTAAAGTGGAAGATCTTAACGAAATTTTGGCTAATCTATATTTGAATCAAAACATGCCTAACGCTAATTAACCAAATTACCAACTAATTAGATATCAAGCGGATAATATTCCAACATTCGATGGAAATCCGAAACAAATAAACAGATTTATAAATGCTTGCGAAAACTGTTTCAATAATCATAAAGATCGAACAGATAATGTTGCAACCATAAATGTCTGTCTGTTTGACACTGTCTTAAATAAACTAATTGGCAGAGCAGCGGATTTAATTGCCTCTAGAGTAGAATTAATAAATACTTGGCCTTTGTTAAAAACAGCAATAATTTCTACATTTTTCCGATCAAAGATCTATTGATTGTTTATTGCAAGATGTAATAACATCAATTTGGTCTGCGTCTACAAGATGCACGTAGTTTATTATTCTCAAAAATTAATATGTCAAATGACACAAACGAAATTAAATTATTAAAAATCACAGAATACGGAAATTTAATTTAAAAACATTTATTAATGGTCTAAATTACCACATGCAATTAGTAGTACGATTAAAAAATCCAACAGCTCTAGAAGAAGCAATGAGTTTTGCTTTAGAAGAAGAAATTTTATTTACTATAAAAATCGAAGTAATGTAACCAACAAAACTTCTGTAAATTTAAATGTACCAAAAAATAAATTAAATATGCCTCAAAAAACGCATAATTATAACCGTACTTTTTCTCAAATACCCTCATAACAATCAACAGCATATTTCAGTAACTATACACCCAATTATACAACTAATCGTATGCCAATCGCTCAAAATCAAAGTAAACCCCAATTTTTAGGTTACGGACAATTTAGACAACCCTCTAATGTCTTTAGACAAGGACCCGTATATCGTCCAAATTTTAACAATCAAAATTTCAGACCTAATTTTAATCCTAGACCAAATTTTAATTATCAGCATAACATGCATAATAAATTCCTCTGGAATCTCTAGGCTAAGAAGACCAGAACCAATGGATGTTTCTTCAGGCAATACTATATTAAACCAAAATACACCACCTAAATGCGATTTTATTGTTGAAGAATTATTTAACCAATCTGTAAAAAACATTAACGATAACATTAACCCTGATGATGACTCTCAGTATTACCAAGAATTTAACGAAACGTTGTACCCAAGTAATAACCCAACATATGATTTTCCTCAAGAAGAAAATAACGAATACGAGAACCCGTATGACTACGAAATACTTTATAAAAAAGGGAAACAAAATGCCAATGTCGACGCACTTAGTCGTATCAAATTACATGCAATCGAATCAGAATCAGTAATTAATAATCCCGGAGACATAAGTCGTGATATCGAAAACTTTTTAAAAGACAGCTATAGTCAATTTAACCCCGAAAATTTAGATCCAGATGATGCTAGCAAGCAGCTGGAAAAAGTCAATGAACTGAGTCAAAAAATTAAAATTTTACAAAATATACAAATAAAACCCCCAGATAATAATTCCGATAATACAATACACACTACAAACGCGGAAGAAAAATATCCTAATATGACTATATTAGACGAAATAATTAATAACAAAGCACGTCAAATTATTGTCAAAAAATCTCCTTATGACGCATATATTAAAACTGAACGTGAAAATTTTGATGGTCACCAAATTATTAAAACAACTTTACCTACTAATATGCCAATAATTATTAATTTCTTAAAGGAATACCTGACAAATAAAAATACTTACATTTACTTCTTTTCAAAAGAATTACGGCCTTATTTCCAACAAGCCATGAACAATCATTTTAAAAATCTTAAATTGATAGAGTGTACCAAATTAATAAATAACGCCCAACCAGAAGAACGAGAATTACTAATCAAATATCGACACGAAAGTAAAACAAATCACCGTGGAATCGAAGAAACATGTAAATTCTTAAAAGCCAATTATTATTGGAAATCCCTTAAACCCGATGTAACAAAATATATTAATAATTGCGAGATTTGCCAAAGAGCAAAATATAATAGAAAACCACCTGATCAGCCCCTCGTATTAACAGAAACCCCAAGTAAACCATTCGAAATAATACATATCGATACCTTCATTATTGCTAAACAAAATTTTTTAACTATCATAGACAAATTCTCAAAATACGCTCAAGCGCTTCCTTATACCGGAAATGCAGTGTCGTGCTGTGAACAATTAATTAAATTCTTTTCATTTTTACGCGTGCCAAAACAAATAGTATCAGATAACGGCTCAGAATTTCAAAATGAAGTAATCGATGGCTTATTAAAAACACATAATATTAAAATTCATTTTACTACCCCTTATCACCACGAATCAAATTCCCCTGTAGAAAGACTACACTCTACCCTTATCGAGCATATACGCATTTTACGAGAATCAGACCCAAACGCAGACGTAATAAAATTAATGCAATACGCAATTATTGCCTATAACAATACTATACATTCAAGTACAAATTATACCCCTTATAAACTTGTTTTCGGACATACCGACTCAAGAGACCCTATGGACTTAATACCCTCTCATGTATATACAGAATATATAAATAATCACAAAAATAACACACAAATTCTTTATGAAAATATTGCAAAGCAATCTACGGAATTAAAACAAAAAATTATAGATCAAAGAAATAAAGACAAAACCCCGAAAGATCTAATAATAGGTTCACAAGTTTACAAAAAATCCGATAATAGATCGGGCAAAATTAAAAACAAATTTTTAGGACCATACACCCTAACGAAAGTCTTAGAAAATAATAAAATCGAAATTGAACACCCAAAAACAAAACGTAAAGAAATTATTCATATAAACGAATCTAAAATTATGCCCCTTGTTCCAGATGGAGCTGGACCATCGCATCAGGAATAGTAAAAGTCCACGATTTAAACGATCATCCTGGAATACTGCCTTTTAGACCAGGAACTGCTCAAATAGAATCCAACAGTTGGACCTTTATCCAAAATTTTGACCTTGCACCCTTAATTATCAAATTTGAGACAACTAAACAACAAACACAAGATCTTTCTTATAGCATTAGAAATAATAGCGAATATTATAAAGGATATCTTAATTCTTTTAATTCATTATATACGCTTGAACAAAGAACTGAAAACTTAATAAAGCAAATTATTCCTACGAAATATATCCATAGAAACAAAAGAGGCCTATTTAATCCTTTAGGCTCATTTATTAAATGTATCACTGGAAATTTAGATCAAAATGACGCAGAGCAAATCGATGCAAAAATTTAAAAAATCACAAGGAAATCAAAATAAAATAAAAATTGACGCAATAAATCAAATTACACTCTTGCAGTCTACGATCAGTAAATTTAAATCAATGATATCAAATATCGCACACAATGAAATGATGTTAAAATCACACGTCTTGAAAATAGAAGAGACAATAAAACAAGTCGAGATTCACCAAACCAATACAACACAATATTTCTTAATATATATAGTTATTAATCAAATAACAACAATGTATCAATCAATCTATGATATTTTCAATAAAATTGAAACTTCAATTACTTTTGCGAAAATTAATACTTTACATAATACGATACTAGATCCAAACGAATTATTAACTGAAATTCAGAATATTAATAGCCATTTAAGTACAGATAAACTATCACTAGAAAGTAACCCTCAAAATATACTTATATTTGAAAAAATATTAAACATTAAAAGTTACATAAAAGATTTTACTATTGTATTTGTAATAGAACTGCCTCTTGTCGAATCAGAGATATATCAATATTTTAATTTATTTCCTTTACCAATTCCTGATAATCAATCATTTGTCGTAAATATCCCGTATAAACCCTACCTAGCACTCAGCAGCTATAAATACGCCTATATGGACCAGGGATGTCAAGAAATTCAACCCCAGAACTTTCTATGCAAAGAAACCCATTCTAGTTTCATCGAAAACAGCCCTTCCTGTGCAGTTCAACTAATTAAGCATCATACAAATGTTACTTCCTGTCACCCCTTTAGAACGCAACTTCACGAAATTCAAGTAAGAAAAATTATTGATGGAAAATGGCTAATCACAGCACCAAATCGTCTAATTGGTACAGTCAATTGCCAAAAATCATTGGACAATGTACCCTTGTTTGGATCCTACCTGGTGGAATCCCCGACCGACTGTAAAATACAAATAAAATCAATCATATTGGAAACATACAAGTCAAGCCGACTTAGCTACTCCGAAGTCAATCTACCAGTATTGAACTTCAGCAAGATTGAATGGCATCGATCAACCCAGTACAACCCTCCTACTATGGACCTCAACTATGTCAATCTAAAAGCAACGAAATAAATCGAAACCAAACTAGAAGAACAGAAGAGAAACCTTCAAGAAATGTCATCGATAATTTATATTAATCGAACTAGTTTTTGGACAATATTTCTATATATTATTATTGCTTTAATTATTATACTTATTATATATCTTAAATGTAAAAGGAAATCTAAGAATATTATTATTCGTAAATCAGATATTGAAAGTAATGAACAAAATCAATCAATTTTCTAAATATATATATTTATTGAAATCACGTTTTCTAAAGGTACGTGCTTTCAACTAAGAGGGGAGGAGTTATAATCCCGTAAGAACTTAAGCTTACTTAGTATTACGCAATCTAATGAAATCCTTATCTATTTTCTTAGATTTTCTTAGCGTCGTTCCCATGCTTTGTCAGCAGATTAGAAACTTAGAAATATATGTAAAGTGCATTATAAAGTCAGTCATATTGTACACGCCTCTGGCATAATAGAAAATTTTTAAAAAATAAACTCTCGAGAATCGAGTTGTTAACTAGGATAAATTTTTTGCTCGGGACCTTTAAAAAAAGACAAAACAAAATTTTTGTCGCGGAAGGAGTGCTAACCCGCTTCCAATACACCTTTTAGAGCCGATTTCCTAATTTTTTTTATAATATTTTAAGTGACAAAAATTAAAAAAAAAAGATGCAGCCGAGCACGGATTCGAACCAACACATCTCGGTCAATAAGCGGATTCTTTACCACTGCACTACGTGACTGATGCTAGGAAATCGGTAAACTTATTAACAAGTGCATCATTTATTATATTTTTGAGGTTATTATGCATGCGCAAGCCCGGAATTAAAAGTTGCCCCATCGCCTTGACTCTTTACTAAAGGTTTCGTCTTTCGTCCGTCGCCGGCGATTATATAGCGCGTTCGGCAATGCAATCTTTTCCATCGTTTTGCTCGGAATTTTTGACGGTCACATGACCTATTATTGTAAACAGTACGACCGATCACGTGCCTGTCAATAATTCCGAGCCAAACGATGGAAAAGATTGCATTGCCGAACGCGCTTTATATCTGACTGGATTCTCGCAGCAGAAATGCAGAAAATCACCGGACAGCGCGGTGTCGGTTAAATAGATAAAAAACTTTAAAAGTTTTACAAAAGCACTTAATTGTGCTATTACAAAATCGTTCCGGGATATTTAAGAGAGAATTGACTCCCAACACAAGCCACGCCCCTTTCGTCCAGATTAAACATCTGAAAAGCGATTGGACGTTTTCTGAAGCTGGATTAGATACTGTCTCGGTCATTATGGTCGAGAATGGCGAGATGATTCCGATGGGAAACCGTCGGGATCAAAACTTAGGGAAGTTATAACGATTGAAGGCGATGGGATGTCCTCAGACGATGAGTCGATATCCTCACGCCTGAGATCCCCACATGGGAGCAGAGGATCTTCGAGATCCTCCTCCCAAGATAGAGGAGAAATTCAAAAACTAAGAGAGCTAAACGAGACAATAATGGCAAAAATACCAAATTACAGGCTCAATTAGTTGAGTTTCAAAAACAATTGAGACAAATACAAGAACAATACTGTGAACAAAACAAAGAACTAAGTCGCCAAAACAATATGTTGGGTAAAAAACAAGAGCAATTACTAGTAGAATTACTGGAAGCAGAGGAAAAAATAAAACAACTGACGCCACAGACGACAATACAAGTACAAGCACAAGTACATGAACAAGTGACGCCATAGACGACAATACAAGTACAAGCACAAGTACATGAACCGACAAACATACGACAAATAATGAACGAACAAAAACAAGAAAGACAACAAACTAAAAAACCGAAACTGGAAGACAATACCGTTGACCAGTCAAAAGAGACGCCTACCTTGGCAGCTATAGTGGCTAAAAAAGCCACAGAGCAGACCAAAACGAGGGCACAGACAACCACAGAAGATATGGAGGCTAAAAAAGCCCCAAAAATACCACCCAGCCACCCAGTACAATAGATACAGTCAATTGGCTGAATTTATCACGGGCTATCAAAAGCCGACAGATAGATTTTCACAAAGCCAGGACAGTACCAGACGGCATAAAAGTATTCCCCACGACTAGTGCTGATTTCAGGAACTTGGTCACGTTCCTGGATAAAAGCAACGTGGGGTACTTTACTTATCAAACCGAGGAGGAAAAAATGACCCACGCGGTCATTAAAAACCTCCCGGTAAATGCAGACATAGACGAAATAACTGACGAGTTAAAATCCCACGGATTCTTGGACGCTCAGGTCACAAGAATGACTTCATTCAGAACCAAAAAAGTGATGCCTTTATATTATGTCAAAACTCAGAATAAAAACATTTATGATATTAAAGTTCTATATGACCTTAGCGTTCAAATAGAACCGAAAAAACGCGCGTCAGGGCCAGGACAGTGCCACAGATGCCAGAGATATGGCCATGCTCTAAGCAAATGCACATATATGCAAAGATGCGTTAAATGTGCAGGCGATCATGCGCCGAAAGACTGCAAGGTTCTTAAGCCTGCAGCAGAAGACGAGCGAAATGCCTCCTGCGCCCTATGCACAGGAAAACATCCTGCAAGCTACAGAGGATGTGAAGTTTACAAGAAGATAATAAAGAAATCTGCAGCAAAACCTGCAGAAATCCCCTCTGACAAAAAAGCCAAACCGCAGAAAGCGGAAACAGAGAAACATAAAAGACCAGTGCGATTAGGAACGCGAGTGCTAGTGCGAGTGCTAGTGCGAGTGCTAGTGCGAGTGCTAGTGCGAGTGCTGGTGCGAGTGCTTTTGCTAGTGTTAGTGCGAGTGCCAGTGCTAGTGCGAGTGCGAGTGTTGGTGCTAGTGCGAGTGCTAGTGCGAGTGCGAGTGCGAGTGCTAGTGCGAGTGCTGGTGCGAGTGCTAGTGCGACTGCTAGTGCGAGTGCTAGTAATAGTGCGAGTGGATTATATACCGAATAAGACAAATATCTAAGTTCCCTTATCTTAAGATTAACTTTGGTAAAATTACGTGTTATACATAAATAGTTACTTAACACCATATGTAACATACACATATCTTAAGGAATAGAGACAAAATATTATCTTTATTATTTATTATCTTTAGTTACCTTAAGGCAATATATAAACTTCCCTTTCAGGACAGAGATTATCACCCATATTTGTATGCGAAAATATGGGGAGGATTATAAAAGTTCGGCATGACGACAGGTCATGCGAGCGGTTATAATCTTACGAGAGATACTTGGTTTAAAGACTCCAGGTCCGGAACCAACTAACTCTAGGGGGGTGTTTAGTCAGTAAGAATCTGACATAACCCTTGAATGTCGCATAATAATATGGGTATCTTATGCAAAATTCACCTTCTCTTACCCCAAACAAAAAAAAATCGAGAATGGCAAAAACAAAAGGAGAAAACGGTTAGAAAATGGCGCGAAGCGCTATAATTGGCTGTGTTGGCAAACGGAGGAAATCTATAAATACCCGCCAGAGCAAAGCAAACTAAGCAGTATTTGGGGAGCTCCAGACCATGCTGACTTCATAGAACTTCGAGAACGCCGAGAGCTTCGAGAATTCTACATGCCGTAAGACGATTCCTTCACAGCAGCGGTTGACCGCGGTCACCCAAAAATGAAGACTTCGGAAATGAAGTAAGAAAAATAATACGCAGAAGCCAGAAATCGGCAGGACACTGCTGGTCCATAATGATCTTCTAGTGTGCTTCAAGAGTCCCATGCGTACCCGGGATATTGCGTGTATATACACTGTGCATTTGTCGTCGACATGTCCATTAATACCTGGTATCAACCATATATCAGTTTGGGGATGTTGGCACATTTGGTACAGGCCATTTGGTCCGGTTAACACTTGGGATACCTCCTGATAAGTCATTGCCCCAGGGGACCGGTTAAGTGGCGGCTAGCCTCGACTTATAAATGTCAAGTGAAATGACCAAGAGAGAAAAAACCAAGAAACAAGAAGATAAAATTGTCGGTCGCGTTTCAGGTTAGGCTACGCACCCAAAGCGCTCGCAAAGCCGTCAACCCGGGTTGTGGAAGTCTAGGTAAGGGTGCTAGCCGGGATAGCTATAGTTCGCCCAATACCAAAGCAGCATTGTCCTCGAACTGGAGGCAGTGTGTCGGCTGCGGTGGGATTAGAAAATTCTTATTCTCTAAAAAACTTCGTTGTCACAAAATTTGCGCAACAATTTAGTCAAATCCGTTGATAAGAAGAAATTTCGTGTCTTCGCCAAGAACGGGGTTCTTGCTCGGTGTCTGACAAAACGCGTGCTCCCAGTCACCCTTCGGGACCTGGGAAGCAAAACAAAGTCTACATAGGCGTTAAAGGACCTATATGGAACTTTAACAAAAAAACTTCATGTGTAATGGGAATGGATTAAATTCTTCGACAACTCAGCGATTTGACCGAGCGGCTGGTCCTTGCTACGCGCATCTTGGGAGCGGGCGATTATCGCCCTCCCGCCTTAGCAACGACACTTACGTCCAGCGGTGCCGCGGTTGTCGTTAACAGGAAAGTTACAACGCTGAAATGGAAAAGTTGGTGAACGGGATTCACAAAGAGGTAGTGGAAGTTTTTTGGGACTTGGAAAAAACCGAAACAAGTGTCGGACTTGGGAAAAAATCCGAATAAGTTGTTAGTTATAGCAACTCAAAAGCTTAGTAAGGGGCTTCACTCCTCTAAGTTCAAGAAGGAAAATTATTCAACAAAGCTAATATATTAGGAGATGGACGAGTCGCAGTAACCAGTGAAGGTTGGCAAACGGAGGAAGGAAGTTCATACAACTGCAAGATCCCGTGACGGTTGAAAATCCGGTCCACTAGGGACAGAAATAAGCCACCGGTCCTGTTGCAGTGATAATCTGAATAGTTGGTAAGTTGGATAATTAAACGCTCTTGGAACCGGAGCGGTATTTACAAAATGGTTTAAACTGGAATCTTAGACAGATACGAGGGTACGGTCTTTGGGAAAATTCCAGGAAACAGATTAGGACAAAAGATACAAATAGTCAAGAGGCGTGGCCCTGGCTAATGACCAAACAAAGTGACATGCATAATGCATCCGAGCTATTGTGTGTGTCCTTGGTTCTCAGCTGAGAAAGCTGATCTCGATTTTAGACAAATACGCGCGTCGTAAAGGTACGCCCATACGTGCGCGCCTGGGGAGTGGACGACGAACAGCATAATTTGAGATAGTCGGACATCTTCAGAAGAAAGAAGAAATTAGGTTAATGCGAATGCGTGATAGGTTCGTACCTAGGTTGAAATAGGATTAGCATTGACTACGTACAGTCATTAAAAATAAGTGTTACGCGATCAGCGATAGTGTTAGTTGGCTAGATCGGCGACGGCCGTACTCGCCGAAATAGTCAAAGCCCAGACGCTCATAGAGTGATTAGTGTGGTTAAAGAGTGTTAGATAGCTAGATCGGCGAATCCCTACTCGTCGAAATAGTGAAAGCCCAGACGCTCATAGTCTACTCATAGAGTGATTAGTATTAAACGGTGACTACGTCACAGTCAGCCCAGACGCTCCGTGAGTGATTAGTTTTAGGTTGTTATATTTACGATAGGAAAGTACCTTAGGTAGAGGCTCTTGTTACGGCCATAGAACAGATAAGTTTTAGCCCTAAACAATGCAATGTAAATAGTTAGATTTAGGGGGGCTCGGATACTTGAGGTCACAATACAATACTTTCCTTGATAAGAGTAAATTCAAACGACTTACATGAACTAGAAAACAAAAAATTTGCCCACCGTGCAAAATTTCAGGTTTGGGTAATCACAACTACCCAAACAAATAAGTCACTGGACATGCCCGTGCCAGCATTCTTACTTCTTAGAAGGTCTCCTGGATACTCCGGGCTTTGTCCCATCCTGGAGATACCTTCTGGAAAAAACTTTTTTTGACATTATCATCACCTCTTCCTTGGTGGAACGTTAGCAATTTCCGGCTAGCGGGGTAACAAGGTGGTGGGTCCCCACAGCGACAAAGACAGACGCGCTGTCTGTCTTTGTCCAAATCGGTACCATGCGTACCTGGCATCCGTGACAAGACAACTAGGCGACAAGGCGCCACGGATGGCTCCGTTTAAGGCGACCTTCATTCAAAAAGTTAAAACTTAGTGAACGTCGTCTAGTAGTTCAAATAACAAGGTTGTTTGCGCCTTGAAGAGAAAATTGCACACACAAAATTAAGGTATGCATCTTCGGAGCATACTGAAAATAAATCCTGGGAGGGGATTCAGAACTCTTGGAGGAAATTCAATCAGGGACAAAATTCGATTGTTTCCTCATAAACATGATTCAGGGAGATCGGTGTTAGGCAGGACGGCTTTCCCGGATATTCTTGTCAACATGAAATAGTAATTCATAGTAGAAGCCGGGAGGGACCGTTTTCCACCCCAACCGCGCCAAAGAATTTCTTGCAGAGGTTTTCTGGGAGTGAGAATTGCAGTTTATAATGATTCGAGATTGTAGTCTGTTTCGAAATACGTTATTAGCACGCTTTCGCAAATTAGCTCCGAGAGAAATTGTGCGACATGCAGCGAGAGGGTATCTAAGCGGTCGAAGGGAGGATTAAACGCTGTCGTCATTAAAATATTGTGATTGGCAGATAAATTAAAAAGAGGATGTGGGTTAATTTTACAATAAAAGATCATTGCCAAAAGGGCATAATTTAGTCGTTCACCACTCTTCGGAGGTGGCGATTCACAACAAGTCGTTCTTATCCCCCATTATGGGGTTACGATTATATTTTAGCACTTCAAGTTTTTCGAACAGTCGTCAGTCGTCGTTTTACCGTCTTTAATTTAAAAAGATAAACTTTCTGCTGCATCCTCATCGTTAGTAAACGTGAAAGTAAATTAACAGGGCTGAGATTGGATAAGAAATTCGTGAATCATTAAAAGAAATTCGATCCTTATACAGGAAAGAAATTCGTAAGTCTTTGTTAAGACTCAAGAAGATTTTAAGTCTTTTAAGAGTTTTTAAAGAAGATAATAAATGGATCTTTTGAAGACCATGAAAATAAAGAAAACAATCAGTTTATCACAGAAGCAGTCGGATTCATTAAATCAGATATCAACTAGAACTTCCCATGAACAGCACAGCTGAACTTCTAAGAAATTTTAGAGCTTCTTGTGCGTGTCGCGATATAAGTCATACAACCGACTTACGTTTTCGTAGGGGATGTTGGCCTAGTACTCCACACTTGCACATAGTGGACGAAAAGTCATTATCTACCTTCTGTGCTTTGGATTAGACTTCTGCGGCAACCAGAAAAAGGCTGTCGTGGTTGCTCTATGCCAGGTTGAAACAATCCGGGTAAATATCCAAAAAAGTTGCGCTTCGCGTTCTTCCAAATTAAATATCCAAGAACAGGTATGTCTTGGCAGTACTGAAATAAAAATCCGCAGACCATACAAACTTGGCACTGATCATTATTGTTGACAGGACCAAGGAACAGATTGGTATAAAATTTCTGAAACTTAGAAAAATCTAAACATCTTAAAAGTTGTTCAAATTTAATCTTTGACTAAAATATCATTTTTACTAAGACAGTAAAAACTCATTAAAATATTTTCATTAATACTTTTAAAACTATTAAAAGTTCAATGTAAACTTAAAAGTTTAAAAAACCCGATTTTGACAACCCCGATCATGACAAACCCGACTTAGACAAATTTTCTAAGACGTTAAAAAATTATAACAGTCTTTAAAAATAAAATTTATCTATTAAGATAAACTTATAAAACATTATTAGCTTTTAGCAAATAATTTTTCTTAAACAAAGTTAATTAAACTTTTAACTTTTGTAAATATTAAAATAATGTTTAAATAAAGTTTAACTTTAAGAATAAGTTAAGTTCTGAAAAAACTTTAACTTTCAAAAATCACAAAGGTAAAATAATTTAGGTAAAGTAAAGTGAAACTTTACTCAATTTAAGTTTTAACTTTTAAATTACGTTTTAACCTTTGTTAGTTACTAAACATGTAACTTTACGAGTAAATTTGCATAAAGGTAATAACCTTTTTCAAGACACATTGTTGTCAAACATTGTAAATATTAAACTTAAGAAAGATTAATAATAGTCTTTAAAACATTGTTTTTAAAACAATACAATCGCTTTGTAAATAACTTAAGCAAGTTCTTAGAAACTAAGATAGGACAAAGACTTTTAATCAAGCCCTTAAAGCTTTGTTTTAAATTTAAGTAATTTGCACAATTTAAGCAAGGATAACATTCAAGTAGGATAAGTTGCGTTAAAAGTTACCATCCTTAACCCCTCCCTAACCGTGACATTCCCTACAGTTAAAAACATCAGTGTTTTAAATACAAAAATTTCTCTTCAATTCAAAAATAAAATAGCCCAGTCAGAGTCTATTCAATCAGACCAAATTCAAAATTCAAAATTAGAACCTTGTTTCATCTCCCTCTTTCGTGGAGGCGATTGGAAACATTCTAGTTCAACCGGGTGGAAGGCGGGTTCCTCAACAAAACCCCATCCCTGGCGTTAAAAGAAAACATTAACAATTCATAAAACAATTTACGTAACAGACTAGCGGACTTAGAACCCCCGTTAGTACGTAAATTTTCAGATCGAACAAGATTATTACTCGGGGTAATAAATCTGTTAAAAAGATCGTAGACAGGCACACGGACGACACCCGCTGGACCTCGAAAGGCAGTTCTCGTCGAGCTCGCTCTCTCGCCTCTACCTCAGCACCCT
This sequence comes from Philopedon plagiatum, assembly GCA_963971165.1. Lineage (NCBI taxonomy): Eukaryota > Metazoa > Arthropoda > Insecta > Coleoptera > Curculionidae > Philopedon > Philopedon plagiatum. The sequence goes on from OZ020190.1 coordinate 60,834,944, forward strand.
AGTTGGATCTTTGGCTTTGCAGAGACTACAGCTCCAGAGACCAACGCGACGCTACCACTCGGGCGCTCTGGGTGTCAGCCCTGATAGTACCGCTCCTACGATATACCTTTGTCTTCAACCCTTTTACCTATTATTGTTAATATCCTTTGTAAATACCTGTGTGCATATTCAGCTTCAATAAACTATTAAAAACCTGTTACTCGTGTCTCAATACACCGCAAGGTGTTAAAGTGGCGCTCCAACGCAGGGGCACGAGAACAAATAAGTGATAGTGTTCCATCTTGCATTAATCTACAGTCAAAATTAAGTTAAAATTCCGGCGTCAAACAGCTATGGCGATCACAGCCGAAGATTTGCAGCAACTTGTACAAAGATTACAACCGCCGCCACCGCCTGCAAAACATTTTACCCATTGCACGGCTAGGTTCAAGGGAACACGTACGGGAGAAGCAGTTGAAGACTTCCTTGACAGCATCGAATTTTACAAACAAAGCGAAGATATCTCGGACGAAAATTCGCTTCGAGGCCTAGCGCTTTTACTAGAAGGGTTCGCACATACCTGGTGGCCAGGGATCAGGACCTCAACAACAACCTGGGAATCCTCTAAGTTACTGCTCCGCAACGAATTTGCACCACGGCCACCTGCCTATAAAATTTATCAGGACATCTTCGCAACACAGCAGGACGAAGATACCTCTGCTAGCTCAACTAGAAACACCGCTTGCAAAGACTGTGCAGCTCGACATGCTCTACGGCTTACTCTCCTTCACGGTCAGCGACCGAGTTCCACGTGAAGCAGTTCACAGTGTCGCCGAATTTGTAATGTTTAAAAGGTGGCCTAATTCGTTACCTCACAAAGAAAGGACTGATGTAATGCCCGGAAAACGCAACGGTAACTTTATTTCAGTCAATACGGGGCGAGGGAAATTTTCTACAACTAAATTCTAATTCTTTTCTACCGGAGAAACGTAGTCACTGCCTTTTTCAAGGCTAGATCATTTGGCGGTGAGAGGGCTGGGTAAAACTACCAAATAAAAGCGCCACCTGTTTTAATATGCCCTTTATGGATAAAGGCAGTGACTGCAGATGACCGCAAAAACAGGAAAACCCTTAGGGCTCCTAAAGAAAATAACCGAATTTCATAAATATTTTCCCATTTATTAAAATATTAAAATGTATTTAATAACTCGGCCCAGGATGGGCATAAACAATAACTTAAAAAGGGGTGACGTTCCCACTTACTAATATTTATAAAATTAAATAAACATTCTTTTCAAATGAATTAGCTCATTCTTAACGGGAGAAAGGGGAACCGCGGCTAACGCCTAGAATATCTCTACTCGATTTGATAACAATCAGCTGCTTTTGAAAGCTGAAAGATGTATAAAAAGTGCAGGTTAGGTTAGAGAAGTTTTCAAAGTGTGAATTCACTATTAAACTGAATAATTGGAGTCACAGCAGTTTAACTTGCTAATTATTAGTTCGTATACCTGTTAAAAATCATGCCAAGAATAATGCCAACAAGAAAATACAGTAATTTAGTATCTCTCTGGCTCAATGACTGTGAAACTGTGACTTGATTATTGAGTTAACACACATAACTTAAGTCTATCAAACCTATGCCCTATGGGGATCGTCTGAGGTCCAATGTGGCTGCCTTACTCCAAGGAGTAGTGTCTGTCGGAGCCCTGCATGACAATTCTTGGAACCTCTCGGAGCCTGCCAAGACGAAGATGGTAGGACATGGATCAGGATAAAAGCTTTCCAAATGAAGTGCTCCAGGAAGTGGCTCTTCAACACCCAGGACACAAAAGGAGGGGAAATAAGATGTAAAATAAGAAAATGCCTATAAGAAAACTAGGTTTCAGATCTATGACATTGGCTCAATCAAGGTATGTATACATTATATTAGCATAAGTTAGGAATAGACAGCTTTAATGTTTAGAAAGTGATGAAAACTTACCTGAGATGTTAGGTGGCCTTTTTCAAACAGAAATGTGGGGGGGGGGGGGGGGGGGGGGTTTCCCATATAACGAGAAAAAAAACTGAAACACTACAGATTCTCTGGTGCAAAAAAAGATGATTTTGCCACCAAATTCAAGTTAGGGACCCCCACAAAGAAAGCGGCAAAATTGCCAGGACTTGCCTCAATACACCACGGCAGGAGGTTTTTGTCCAAATGACACGTTTCTTACGAAAAAGGCGGCAAGTTTCCCTGTCAAAAACCTTAGGGATTTTTGTTCTCAACCGACTGACATGACATTTGACAAATGTCCAACCAAAATAAGCAAAAAAAGGTAAACAAGAAATTAATTAAGCAAATATTTATTAAACAAATATCAGGTCCCAAACAAATTCAGATAACCAACCTGTCCAAAAACAACCCCTATTTATTATATAGATTGGAGAAATGACTAATTAAAATTTTTATAACCTCAACTTCTAGGACCAACTTTTAGTCAATCGGTGACTATGAACTAATGCTGTATTTTCTTATTTTTAGGTGAACCGAAGATGGCTGCAAGTAAGACTACTAGATGCTTCTGGTCGATGTATTACAGTCACTGAATTTTACCATTTATTTATATAAGAAAATAAAGATCGGAATAGGAAATTGGTACTTTTATTATTAATTAAGCAATAGCAATAGTAAGTTTTAAATTATTATTTTACAAAATTACAGGGTGGGAAAAATAAGACCGTAACACGCCTCCCCTTCCTCGGAGAAAATTTTTTTCCCTCAGAGAAAAATTTTTCTATACAGACCTTAAAACTACTAAATATACATATATTTACAAAAACACAATACTATATGCCGCACCTAAAAAAAAATAAGCATAGGTTAAGCAGGATTACTGCATCTGTACATAATCATCAATGTTCAGGCAAGAACAATCAAATATCTCGAGATGAACAATGACTGCAATTTAACTTTTAATATTATTTGTTTTGGGGGGTATATGTACAAGGGATATTTAGAAGTAAGGCAATGTTCAGGATGAGTCATCTGGAGGATGGGCTTTGAGGTCCTTGGCATGCCATACCCCAAGGTTTCGGCCGTCGTTGTCGACCAATTCATACGACCAGGGTGACAAAACTTTTGCAATCGTGTAGGGTCCGACAAACCTAGGCGCCAGTTTGGAAGTAAAATGCTTAGAGGCATCCGAAAGCGTGTAGTTTCGCTTCCAAACTTTTTGCCGCAGTTGAAATTTTTCGTCGCGTCGCCGCAAATCGTATACGCGTTTACTTTTTTCGCACGCTTGAAGCAGTCGCTTTTGAACATCGCTGAATACCTTCTCCAGCGCCAGCGACTTAGCTACGGGATCTAAAGGCTTATCATCGGCTGTTGCAGAATCAGGATGAACCGGCTGGTCGTTATGAAAATAAATTTCACGACCAAACATTATGAAGTTAGGGGTCGTACCGGTAGCTTCGTGCTTTGCGGATCTTATGGCCGCTCCGACTTTAGGAAGTATTTTGTCCCATTTTTTGTGGTCCTTGTCGATATAACTGGACAACATGGTTTTGAGGACACGATGTACCCGCTCTACAGGGTTTGCTTGTGGATGATAATAATTAGCAACATATTTGAGGGTTATCCCATAGCGCTCCATGCACTCTTTAAAAATTTTACTACGAAATTGAGTCCCATTATCAGCAATGATCTTTTTCGGAGCTCCATGGATCAAAATAAAGTGATCTTCCAACCACTTGACGATGCCTGAGGCAGTAGCCGAACGCAAAGGGAAGAAGAGGACGAACTTGCTGAATATGTCGCAAATGGACAAGATATATGCATATCCAGACGATGATCTGGGTAAGGGTCCAACCCGGCCAATACTGGCGATCTGCCAAGGTTTAGAAACTGTTGGCTGAACGCTTAAAAGTTGACCAGCAGGGGGCTTTTGTTCAGGTTTAGTTTGCAGACAGATTCTACAGTGACGAATATACCGAGCAATGTCACGGCGCATGTTTGGCCAATAGTACTTTTGAGCAACCCTTGAAAATGTCTTGAAGACACCAAGATGCCCACAGGTCGGTGGATCGTGATGTGCCTTAATGATAGCGGACCGCTCTTCACGGGGTACTACCTTTAACCAAGCCTCGCCTGTTTCGAATGCCGGGTAGAGAAGGCTAGCGCGCTTGTAGAGGAGTCCGGAATCAAGCCACCAAAGTGGATATTTTTGAGGATATTTAGCGACCCGTTTACACATACCCAAATACCAAGCATCAGATGGTTCGGTAGGCGGATCAACAGTAGCAGGGTCATCTGACTCGTCTTGCACCAAATCAATGGCGGGCACAGAGCGCGAGAGAGCATCGGGAAGCACGTGCTCCTTACCCTTCCGGTGGACGATCTCAAAGTCATACTGTTGCAACCGGAGTGACCATCTAGCAATCCTTCCAATGGGGTCATTTATGGAATAAAGCCATTTAAGGCTATAGTGGTCAGTAATAATCGTGAATTTAGAACCCTCTAAATAAGGTCTCAGTTTTTCTACGGCGAACAGGACGGCTAAACACTCCTTTTCGATAGTGCTGTATTTCCTTTCCGCTTTGGTCAAGTTACGACTGAGGTAGCAAATGACGTGCTCATCGCCGTTCTGCACTTGGGACAAGACAGCGCCCAAACCATAATCACTGGCGTCGGTCTGGACTGAAAAGGGTAAACTGAAATTCGGGCATGAGAGCACCGGAGCTTTTACCAAATTTTGCTTAATAGTCTGGAACGCTTCCTCGCACGTTGGACTCCACACGAACTTAACATTCTTACGGGTAAGAGAGGTGAGAGGTGCTATCACGGTTGAAAAGTTTGGCACGAAACGCCTATACCAGGAAGCCATGCCGACAATTCTTCTCACTTCGGCCACATTTTTGGGAGTTGGTATCCGCAGAATGGCCTCCACTTTTTCTGGGTCAACTAATAGACCATATGCGTTGACAACATAGCCGAGGTATTTTAGTTCCGACTTACAGAACTGGCATTTTTCACGGTTTAAAGTGAGTCCCGCTTTTAAAAGTCGCCTAACAATTTCCTTTAAAACGCGTACGTGATCATCGAAAGTAGGCGTACAAACAACTACATCGTCTAAGTACACAAACACGTACTGCTCCAAATCTACCCCGACGACACGATCGATAAGTCTTTGCCATACGGCCGGGGCATTAGTGAGCCCGAAAGGCATACGTTTAAATTGAAATAGGCCTCGATTTGGCACTGTAAAATCCGTTAAAGGACGTGATTCCTTGGCAACGGGGATCTGCCAGAAGGCCGAGTTAATGTCAAGCGAAGTTAGATACTTGGCGTCACGAAGCTTATCAAGGGTAGCGCTGATATAGGGGATGGGATAAGCATCGGGGACGCTTACCTGATTCAGAGCACGGTAATTAACACACAACCTCCAACCACCAGATTTCTTTTTGATCATCACAATGGGCGACGACCAAGGCGACTCGGAAGGCTCAACTATTCCATCAGCAAGCATCTGCTCTAGCTCGGCGTTCACCTCCTTCTGCAACGCAGGTGAGAGATGATAGTAGCGTTGCTTGATTGGGGCTGCATCCGTCCTAATTACGAGTTCCACCAAGCCCGTGCATCCCAGTTTGTCTCCCATAGCGGAAAAAGTTTCCTCGATAAGGGATTCCAATGTCTTACGCTGGTCAAGAGTAAGGGAATCGAAGGAATGAATGGCGGAAATCTGCGGATTGCGGTCTACTTCGGTACCAAAAGACCACTCGCCAGCATGGAGATCGGGTACAAGATTCATTTTTGACCAGAAGTCCACTCCTAAGATGAGGCTATGAGGAATGGATGGTATAACCAAGGTTTCTACAAGGACAATGCGATCCCGCAATCGAAATGGCAGTTGAACAGCACCCAAAGATTGACAAGTTTGTCCGTTGGCCACCGTACAACTTAGCTTTACGCTTTTATCTAAGTCGGTGAGGGGCCGAATAATTTCTCATCCGGCTCTGCCGATGATAGTTCGTGATGAACCGCTACCAAGCAAACCCCGAAAGGTCTTACCAAAAATTGACCCTTCCAAATAAGGACGATTGTCCCCCTTAGCGTGCGATAAGATAAAATCGAGAATTATTTTATTTTTGCTTAGTTCTTCTTGCTTTGGACAAAGGGAAGACTGCGAAATTGGGACAGCCCTCCCGGATTCACGTTATTTGTGCAGTTACTACATGTTCTCGCGGTAACGTCAGGCTTACCGCAGCGATAACACAACCGACCACGAGGTTTGTTACATTGCTTGAATCCGTGACCAGCTTCCCGGCAATTCCAACACAAAAGAGTGGACGAGATTGCGTCTTGATTAGGAGAAGTGGTAGGATTATTAGCACATTGATTCTGTGGGGGACCATCCGAAAAAGTGGGCGGGATATCAATGGACACGGCTGAATAAGACGGCCTATGGTATGCTAGTCCAGGTTCCACAAGAGAACGATAATTAGTGGGAGGAGGAGCAAATCGACGAACTCTCGCTTCAGTCTCCTCGATTGCACGACTATACCCAACAAGTTCTTGTAGTGAGGAAATGGGTAGCGTTGCTAGACGCGATTGTATATAGGGTAACAGGTTACGACGAATAATTTGGAGACGGTTAGACTCCGAAGGCATAGTGGGCAGCTTTCTAAATGGATTCTCCATAGCTACCACTAAGCTCATAACTTTTTCTTGGACACCCTGGGTTCTGTGCCTGATTTCGTCCCACAATGCGAATTCGTAATCGAATGTTTGAAAGGACTCTCTCAATTGACACACCAGGTCGTCCCAGCTGGTAAAACGACAAGTACGATACCACAGTAGAGCATCCCTCGCAAAAAGCTCTGGCGCCGAACGCAGCAACTGCTCTTTCGACACGCCACGGGATAAACGAATCTCTTCCACACGCTCTAGAAAGTCATTCACACTAGACTGTCTATCATATGTAAGATTCCAGCGGCTAATATCATAATAGTGGGGTGCGGGAGTGTGACGTAGTGACGGTTCGCGACAGGAACCGCGCAGAGGGGAATACTGAAAATTTTGTAGACGCTCTGCCATATCTACAAAGGGATCTGGGTAACTCAGTGTCGGGTCGCGATAAGTCGAGTTGGCATTAGCTGCCAAAGTATCGGGAACATCGTCAGAAAATCGGACATGAGAACCAATTGATTGGGAAGCCGAGTTCAATCTGGATGTGGCTATAGAAGGCACAGGTCTAACCTGGTCGAAAAGTAAGACGAGACGGTACGGGAATCACACGTCTACGATTGGGATTCGGTGGGGGTTCTAAAGCGTTATGAAAAGTAGGAAAATGTTCTGAATTATTATTAGCGGAAGAAATTAAAGGATTCACGTTAGCTAGGTTTTGAGCATTTCCGATCGGATCAAAAGTTTGTTGATCTTCTACATTTTAATTGGGATCCGCGATGGCCTGATTCTCGTGATCTCCTGGAACGCCGTCCAACAGCAACAAGACATCTGAATCCTCTCTGTGCCCTGGCACAGGAGGTGGAAGTATTTCGGGAGCTAAAACATTATTGCCGTGATTGGGGTTGTCTGTATCTAGCAGACTTGCATTACGGGATTGCAAGCTGGAGGTCTGATTAACTGTCGGCGGAATAACTGAACTTCCATTTACCAACTGAAGTTGGCTTTCGAGTTGATCGCATTTATCCAAAAGCATCTTTTTCCGTTCATGCTCTGACGTTTCAACAGTTTGTATACGACTTATTCTTAATTTGACGTGCGTTAAAAGTGTACGAATTCGTTTAAATTCATTCTCGCGATTCTGTGTAACGAAGTGCGTAATATCGCGAGATAAAGTATATAGTTTGGCCTGGCAAACGCACAACTCGCTGGTCGTATCAAAACACGTTGTCTGGGGTGAATCACCACGCCCTTCACGCTCAAAACGCAGTGCCTCCCTTAGGGTGGCGCGCTTTTGCGGAAAAGTTCCCATTATAGGAAGACCTCGGATTTCTAGTTCATACCGAATTTCCTCCGAACCCAAGAGATTGACTTCCATCCTAAACTTTACCCAAAAGGTTTAGTTTAACAAAAAATAGGTAGCGATGCTATAATATGTTGACAGGAAAGGATAGATAAAAAAAATTGAAAGCTGCAGCGGTATAGCTTTGATATACCAAACCCTTCCCCAATATAATATGTTGACAGGAAAGGAGAGATAAAAAAAAATTAAAGCTGCAGCGGTATATCCTTGATATACCAAACCCTTCCCCAACCAACAAAAAAAAGAAAAAAATAAGCACCCCTAGAAAGAAGAAAAAAAATCGATCGAAACGCTATTAGTGCGCAAGGCAGCAAACAGTGAAAAACAAATGCATATATTATGCCAATAATATAAACTTAAATATTAAGTTATTGGTTATGCTAGGTACTTCAAAAAAAAATATACTTGCGTTAAACTAAATTACTGCTACAAAAAAATTGTTAAAGTCAAATACTATCAAAGTGTACTAGTATAACGATACTAAAAAAAAATCTAATAGCATTAATATCTACACTATATATAATATATATCTAATATATAATGTATATATCCATATACCTTCAAATTAAAGGACCACAAAAAAAAGGTAAACTTAAATACTGCGTAAAATATGGCATAAAAAAACTACCAAAAGGCAAAGCATAAAAAATCTACCATTGAAAGTTACAACAGCAAAAAAAAAATAAAAAATACATCAGATGTTTAGGGTACAATTATTCAGGGTACGATATTTACAGATGTTTACTAGGCTGTTGAAAAAACTAATAAAACAAAACAGTTCAAATAGTACTCATCAAGTTAATAAATACTTAAAGCACTACAAAAACAATGTCATGCTAAAAAAAATTACAAAATATTCTGACCTACCAAATGCTTTACAAATGCGGGAAAAGTTAGTGTTCATATACTAGCGACAGCAAACTAAGTTAAACACTTTATAGCAAAAAAAAAACATAGGCATTATAGATTAAAAATTACAACAATCGAGCTAAAAGGTACGGAACAAACCTACTCAGAATCAGTGAAACTGCATTACAAAATACGATTGTGTAACTATCCAAATCAAAAGCGATTAGGCTATAATATTTTTATTCAAAAACAGCTGTTTATTACTATCAATTAACATTACCGAAAAAAGCAATTATACTTAATTACTGTAAAACCGAAATCTAACAAGGCAAGTAAAAACAATTAACCCGTTGAAAGGCGCCATTTTGTAATGTTTAAAATGGTCTATTTTGTTAGCTCGCAATGAAAGGTCTGATGTAATGCCCGGAAAACGCAATGGTAACTTTATCTCAGTCAATACGGGGCGAGGGAAATTTTCTACAACTAAATTCTAATTCTTTTCTACCGGAGAAACGTAGTCACTGACTTTTTCAAGGCTAGCTCAATTGCCGGTGAGAGGGCTGGGTAAAACTACCAAATAAAAGCGCCACCTGTTTTAATATGCCCTTTATGGATAAAGGCAGTGACTGCAGATGACCGCAAAAACAGGAAAACCCTTAGGGACTCCTAAAGGAAACAACCGAATTTCATAAATATTTTCCCATTTATTAAAATATTAAAATGTATTTAATAACTCGGCCCAGGATGGGCATAAACAATAACTTAAAAAGGGGTGACGTTCCCACTTACTAATATTTATAAAATTAAATAAACATTCTTTTCAAATGAATTAGCTCATTCTTAACGGGAGAAAGGGGAACCGCGGCTAACGCCTAGAACATCTCTACTCGATTTGATAACAATCAGCTGCTTTTGAAAGCTGAAAGATGTATAAAAAGTGCAGGTTAGGTTAGAGAAGTTTTCAAAGTGTGAATTCACTATTAAACTGAATAATTGGAGTCACAGCAGTTTAACTTGCTAATTATTAGTTCGTATACCTGTTAAAAATCATGCCAAGAATAATGCCAACAAGAAAAGACAGTAATTTACTAGTATGCCGTGCATAAACATAAATAGATCGGTGTGAACTTTGAAGTTTTTAGAATTATATTTTGTTTCCATGCCAAATTAATAAAGTGAAGGTATACACCGAGTGTTAGAGCCGAGTCGCAGGGGAAAACAGGTCGTAAACCCTATGAGGGTTTTATCGGCTAAGCAAAAGTGAAGGGGGCACTCGTAATGTCTGGATCAATGACTGTGAAACTGTGACTTGATTATTGAGTTAACACACATAACTTAAGTCTATCAAACCTGTGCCCTATGGGGATCGTCTGAGGTCCAATGTGGCTGCCTTACTCCAAGGAGTAGTGTCTGTCGGAGCCCTGCATGACAATTCTTGGAACCTCTCGGAGCCTGCCAAGACGAAGATGATAGGACATGGACCAGGATAAAAGCTTTCCAAATGAAGTGCTCCAGGAAGTGGCTCTTCAACACCCAGGACACAATAGGAGGGGAAATAAGATGTAAAATAAGAAAAGGCCTCTAAGAAAACTAGGTTTCAGATCTATGACATTGGCTCAATCAAGGTATGTATACATTATATTAACATAAGTTAGGAATAGACAGCTTTAATGTTTAGAAATAGTGAGGAAAACTTACCTGAGATGTTAGGTGGCCTTTTTCAAACAGAAACGTGGGGGTGTTTTTTCCCATATAACGAGAAAAAAAACTGAAACACTACAGATTCTCTGGTGCAAAAAAAGAGGATTTTGCCACCAAATTCAAGTTAGGGACCCCCACAAAGAAATCGGCAAAATTGCCAGGACTTGCCTCAATACACCACGGCAGGAGGTTTTTGTCCAAATGACACGTTTCTTACGAAAAAGGCGGCAAGTTTCCCTGTCAAAAACCTTAGGGATTTTTGTTCTCAACCGACTGACATGACATTTGACAAATGTCCAATCAAAATAAGCAAAAAAAGGTAAACAAGAAATTAATTAAGCAAATATTTATTTAACAAATATCAGGTCCCAAACAAATTCAGATAACCAACCTGTCCAAAAACAACCCCTATTTATTATATAGATTGGAGAAATGACTAACTAAAATTTTTATAACCTCAACTTCTAGGACCAACTTTTAGTCAATCGGTGACTATGAACTAATGCTGTATTTTCTTATTTTTAGGTGAAACGAAGATGGCTGCAAGTAAGACTACTAGATGTTTCTGGTCGATGTATTACAATCACTGAATTTTACCATTTATTTATATAAGAAAATAAAGATCGAAATAGGAAATTGGTACTCTTATTATTAATTAAGCAATAGCAAACCGCAGCTGGTAAGTTTTAAATTATTATTTTACAAAATTAGAGGGTGGGAAAAATAAGACCGTAACAAATTGTTGAGTCACGCCAGGTTTATCAGTATAACCAGCAACCACACAGGCACGCACGAAACGGCTCCGACTAAGCCACGACGAATGAAGATCCGTTGTCTCTTTTGCAGGAACATAGGTCATAACGTCTCCGTGTGCAGAAAGAGAGCAGCCAGCCTGCGCAACCCAGCGAATAAGGAAAACGCACCTCCCGCCAGCTCAGCCCTCAAGGACGACACGCTCAAGTGCTATGGCTGTCAACGCCCCGGCTTTGTTCGGATAAACCGTCCCACCTGCAATCCCACGCCGGGCAGTCAACCAGCTTTAACCTTTTCATTTGTATCTCTCGCTAAACAGACGCATCCAGCAGTTAGGATCCTTATCAATATTAGCACAGGATCGGCGTTCCTAGACACAGGGGCCCGCACCTCGCTCGCAGGATTTTCTCCATACCATCTGCTACAACAACAAGGCTACCAGTTCAAGACCCGAACCGTGAAGGTCACCTTAGCCGATGGCAATACCCGCTCAAAACCAGTGCAAATGGCTACCGTACCCGTCACCCTACAAGGCCGCATGGTGCCGACCACCTTTTGTGCGTTTCCCGATGCCCCGTTCGTACAAACTCTACTAGGGATCGACTTCATCGCAACAACAGGACTTGTTCTCAACTTCAGCAGGCAACCATGGCATTTTGACGACGACGCCTGTAATCAGCACCCGTTTTTCCCAAAGGAAGGGGATTGTTCGACACTAACCCTCTTAAGCCAGGGAGCTGAGGAAGACTTCTCGATGGATCATATCGCCAGCGACTTCTACCTTCCATCCATGCACTCCCCCTGGCAGGCCACGCCAACTCAGCCTGACGTGCCAACTCCAGAGACAGCCGGACCACCATAGCTGATCCACCTACCCGAACCAGAAGGGATGTTCATCAGCGATTACCACTCTGGTCTAGCCGATAATTATGGACCATGTGTAGAGACCCCCGTCGCTGAACCTCCACCCACTACGGCCGTTGAGGCGCTCCAGCTAAACCCCTTTTCATGCTATGGGTACATGCTACAGGACGCCATGGGCACAATTGACGCCATGTGGACAGACTCCGGAGAAGAGAGGGAATCAACACTAACCTTCGCCACCTTGGATCTCCGCGATGACGAAGCCAGTGAGTTTACCACCCAGCAGCGCCAGACGCTGAATCATCTTCTCACCGAGAACGACTCTGTGTTCGCTCACCATGGGCCAGCCACCCCGTTTGCCGAACATCGAATCGACACCGGAGACCATGCTCCCATCAGTGTTCCCCCTTACCAAATGACACCTCGGAAACGTGAACTCTTACCACAAGCAGTTCAAGAATTAATGACCAACCATATTGTTGAAGAATACGAAAGTGCCTGGGCTGCCCGAACCGTCTTAGTACCCAAGCCTGGAGGAGAGATACGACTTTGCATAGATTTCCTCCATTTAAACGCTGTCACGAATCCCGACCAGTATCCATTTCCTCGCCTGGACGACCTGCTCCAGTCAACTGGTCAAGTAGGCTGCCTCTCCACAATGGATCTTCGCGCTGGATATCACCAAATCCGAATAAGAGAAAAGGACAAGGACAAGACGTGTTTTGTGACCCCGTTTGGCACCAATCGGTTCAACCGCATGCCGTTTGGCCTTCGCAACGCCCCCGCCACGTTCCAAAGACTGGTGGACCAATTTCGGCGTCGCCTTCCCCACCTACGCCTCTTGGCTTAACTGGACGACTTGATTATTCTCTCCAGTAACGTCGACGAACATATAGACGCCCTACGCCTGATATTTAACATGCTTAAAGAATTTCAGCTCCTCCTCCACCGTCCGAAGTGCCGCTTTGGACGCCCCGAGACTCGTTATTTAGGCCATGTTATCAGCACCCAAGGAATCCACGCAGATCCTGCCAAGATCAGCGCCATCATGGACTTCCCGATACCCCGCAATGCCAAGCACGTGGTAACTTTTCTGCAAACTTGCAGCTGGTATCGGAAATTTATTAACCAGTTTGCCAAAATAGCACAACCACTCAGAAAAATTAACTCGCCAGAAGACACCATGGACATGGAGCTCCGATCAGGACCAAGCATTCAGCCAGCTAAAGGACGCTCTGACCTCCGCCCCTATTCTAAGACCGGCCGACCACGGACAACCGTTCACCCTCCGTACAGCTGCTAGCGCTTATGCAATCGGAGCTGCTTTACTCCAGGGGGGGGGGGGGGGAACGGATGAACGACCTGTTGAATAGGCCAGCCGCCTTTTGACAGCCCCCGAACGGAATTATTCCACGACGGAACGAGAAGCCTTAGCCATTGTATGGGCCGTTAGTCGCTTCAGAGGATACTTAGAGGAAACCTAGCTCATAATCATTACCGACCACCAGCCACTGAAATGGCTGATGTCCCTCCGCTCACCTAGTGGACGACTTGCTCGATGGGCCTTGCAGCTTCAGCCCTACCACCTACAGATACAATACGTACCGGGAAAAGCTAACGTCGTAGCCGACACTGTGTCCAGACCACCTTGGCCAAAGGACCTGGACCCCTCGCCCGAACTTTGTCTTATCAGCCTAGACCTACCCACCATGAATGCTGCTTCCTAGAGAGAGACCCAGCAAGCCGACCCAGAATTAAAGAAGATACTAGATGCATTCGATGAAGGAATACGGGAGTCCACCGCTCCCTGGACCTCCCGAGGCTACCTCTGCTCACAAGGAGTCTTGTACCATTACTCCCCTGATGACAACACCGAGGAAGCCCAGCTCATAGTTCCCAGAGACCAATGGACCCAGATCCTTCAAGAACATCACGATGCCGCCACAGCCGGCCATTATGGTGTTGAACGAATCCTTCAGAAGCTATTGCATAAATATTACTGGCCCGGAATTAGGCATACTGTCGCTAAGTATGTAAAGTCTTGTCCCGAGTGCCAGAAATATAAACCAATCAACCTAGTGCCAGCCGGACTCCTGCACACCCCAGTGATGCACCAACGATTAGAGGTCATCGCCATGGACTTGTTTGGATCACTACCGGAAAGCGTAGAGAAGAATAGATGCATACTGACCATAGAAGACACCGCCACCCACTGGATAGAACTGTTCGCTTTATCTAAAGCCACCAAGCCACCGCTGAAGAATGTGCCTGGACCATGGTCAATGAGATCTGCCTGCGATATGGGGTACCCCGCCGTGTAATTAGTGATAATGGGCCACAGTTCATCAGCTCTGTCATGCAATGCCTCACCTACTGTTTAGGGATTGACCAGTGCCTAACCTCAGTCTATCACCCGGCCGCCAACCCTGTAGAGCGAAGACACCGAGACCTCAAAACACAATTAGCCATCCAAGTAGGCACGGATCAAACCACATGGTCTGACAAGCTACCAGCCATCCGGTTCGCCATGAATACGAGTATCTCTCGCTGCCAATCAACCGGGTATTCACCAGCCTACCTGACGTTCGGCCGAGAACTACGAACCCCTACCAGTGTAACCCATGATCTACGTGCCATCGCGATACAGGAAACTTTTATTCAAGAGGTCATCCCTCGCCTGCTATGCATGGCCGACGCCCTGAATCAAGCACGAGAAACCCACGAATGAGAACAGAATCGACGGAAAAACCAAGCTGATGCGCATCGACGACCCTCACCCGATCTAAGCCCCGGAGAATACGTGTACGTCGCGGCCCACACGCTAACCAATGCAGCAACCCAATCAAACCCAATCAAAATTGGTTCCCCGACGAGATGGACCCTACCTCATCCTTCGACAAAGAGGACCCACTAGCTACCAGGTCGCTCATCCCGACCGGCCGACAGAATCTCTCGGAGTATACCATGCATCAGCCCTTACTCCCTACCGACATCCCGAGGATTCTATGGACACGCCGTTGTCAGTTCCCGCCCCGACGATGCCCCTCAGAAGACGAGGACGCCCCCGGAAGATGAGCACACCTACAACCACAGAGTCTAGGTCGAGAACGATTCCTAGATTCTGAGGGGGAGAATTGTAACAAACACTACCCTCCGTAGTACCTGGCCGCTCCGTAATACCCCTCTCGGCGACGCCATCCTCATGCACCCCGAAGCCATCTAGCCGTCCCGCGCGCCCTTCCACCTGTGACGTCACCAGCCGGCCGCCGGAGTCAACAAAACCCGGCCCGTGTTGTAATAGTACGTTTTCTACTATTAACTTTATAAATAAATATGTAAAATAGGCCCCGTATAAATAAATACCCTGTGTTACATAAGCCCCTAAGCGCACAAAGCTTAATTTTCCCCATAAATAAGGTTTAAAGGCCTGTAAAGTAGAATAAACCAATCATCGAATTGTCTACTTTATAAAACTTCGGTTTAGTCACTTTTCGTGAATACCACGCATATAGTACGAACCCCCTTGCCTACGAGGCACTTCCCCTTTCACAAAACACATAAGGGTTTAAAAGCCTCTGGAGTAGATTCGAAAATCTCACCAGATCAATCACTTCAGAAAAATCCGTGAAAACAAAAGTACAAATGGACTATGTAAAATAAAACATATGTACCACAGTATCCTCAGCCCAGGAGGTCCAACTTTTAACAAAAAAGGTTTAAAAGCCTGGAAAACAGCGTGAATAATCGGTCAAAGATTAGCTGTTAACCAAAACATATTTACGCTTATAACAAATGCATTTTATTTTCAATCAAAACCTTATAAAGCTAACAAGACTCAAACGTCTTACCATACTCCACAAAACAGTTAAAGCATCAAAATTCACCAATTTTGAATAATACGGGAGATGTTGTTCCTTCGACCGACGCCGTCGAAATGAGCAAAACGGTGAAGAATATATCTCAGCGGACGGAGGTTTCTCGAGGGTGCCTGAACGCTCAGACCCAGACGCCGCTCGAGATTGGGAAAAATTTATCCAAAAAGGCTGTATCATATTTTCCTTATAAAATATGTTGCCGAAACGGCATTAGTCAGAACGTTCATTTCCTTGGTTCAGTATCAGTCGCCAGTCTACGTCTATTAATCTTTCTATTATAAAGATATCTTTTTGCCGAATGCTTATATTCGGTAAAGTAAAAGTGTTAGCGTACCTGCAGCTGTTGAAAGAAATTCGTAACGACTCCAAGAAATTCGTTTCTTCGAAAAAGAAATTCGTAAAAGTCTTTCTTAAGACTTTACAAAAAATGCCAAAAAACACAGTCTTTCTTAAGACTTCAACCTTCAACTCAGAACTCCACAAGAAATCATCTTGCAGTTTCGTCCGTCGGACCTCACAGTATCAGACATCAGCTAGACCTTCTAATGAACAGGAGCAACGCTGAACTTCAAAGAAACTCTAGATCGTCTTGTGCGTGATCGTGTTATAAGTCGTACAACCGACTTACGATTCGTAGGGGATTTTGGCTAAGTCCTCCACAATTGCACATAGTGGACGAAAGGTCTCTATTTACCTTCAGTACTTTGTATTAGACTTCTGCGGCAACCAGAAAAAGGCTGTCGTGGATGATCTATGACAAGTTGAAAAATCCGGGAAAATTTAAAGTTGCTCCTCGCGTTCTCAAAAAACTTAAATTTCCAATAAAAGGTATATCTTGGCTATCTCTGGAATAAAACTTTTGTAGACCATACAAAACTTAGAGTGTACATAATTGTTGGCATTTCTAAGGAACAGATTGGTATAAAATATTCTTAACTTAGAACTTTTTGCACAATTTTTGGGAAAATTTGAAAAAGACTCTAAAAGAAATTTACTTACCTAAAAACATTTAGTGTATCGTAAAAGACATTGCCCCTTCGACAAAAGACTTTTAAAGATTTTGCTCCGAAGAACAAACTTGTTAAAATTTTTTCATAAACTTGGGAAAATAATTCCTAAAACGGAAACATAAAAAATTCTTAATTTTTTGTAAATTTAAGGATCTTGTAAAAAAGCTGTTGCTTTTTAAACCATAAGAAAAAACTAACTTAAACAATAACTTTATAATTTTATAATTTTATTAAAAATATTTTTGAAAGTTAGAGTTTAAAACTATTAATTTATTTTACATTTCTAATCAACTTAGAAAAAATCCAGTTTTAGTTTTTATGACAAAACAATTCTTTAAGTTAGGGAAAAGTGGTTATTACTAAAAAAGCCAAATTAAGTAATAATTAACTTTAGAATAAGTGCGCCCACGATATCATTTATTTTAAGCCCTCTTAACCGTGACATTCCCATAATTAAAATTTTCGATTTTAAAATTTTCTTTCGAGAAAATCAAATAAAATAAAAATGTCCATTCAGAGTCTACATAGTCAGACCACAACAACAACTTCCGAAAGCCACAACCTTGCATCATCCCCTTCTTTGAGTAAACGATATTACACACAAGTTTCGAATTTCGCAAATAATCTTAAAAATAAGGCAAATACATGCACATTATTATTATTATTATTATTATTATTATTATTATTTTAAGATTATTTGCGAAATTCGAAACTTATGTGTAATATTGTTTCAACAGACATAAAATTTTTAATTAAAAAAATATAAATCTAAATTTTACAAATTTGCTTCAATTTGATGAAGGTTATGTAGAAGTGATGTGATTGTGGTTAATTTGAAAATGTATTATAGTTGAATATAAAAAAATCATTATACGGGGGTACTTTAAAACTTTCAAAAAAATATATTTTCTTTGAATAGAAGGTTATGAATTTGTATTTGGACATATCTTTTAATTCTAAACAACTTTTCTTAATAACGTTTTTCTGTATTTTTCGAAATAAGAGTACTTTGCTTTTGAAAGATTATTATATTTTTGGCCTGCCCTGTATGCTGTTTGACTTGAAGCCATTCTAAGTGCACCTGATATGGTTATCGGACATGCAACTTTGGGCGATATTTATATTTCGGTTGTGCAACTAATAAAAAAAATCCCATTTGTTGCACGCTTAATGGACCACACAGAATATTTTTGTTTCAATTTTAAAAAGGCACTTTACATAGTACTGTTAGGGATACATAACTACTTCACTTGATATGCGGCCATTGTGGAAATATAATGTTGAATTATTTTTTTTTCACTATCCATAAAAGAAATTTTATGGAGTAAAGTTTTAAGTTTTTAGACAATCAATATTTAATCTGCAATTTTTGATGTTTTTTATTTTGTTATATATCTAAAAAAGTAGGCAGTAGAGCTTGCAATCTCGGGATCCCGTTAAAAATTCATTCCCGAAAAACCCCGGAATTTGGCACTTAAGTCCCGAGATAAATAAATTATAAAATATGTTTAAAATACCGAATTAAATTAACGCTTAAAGCATCATCGCACTATTTTTCCTAAAAATAATCTTTAACGTGTGATATGGCAACCCCGGAAGATTAATTTAAGTACTAGTACTAGTAAAAGAATTAAAATTATTTTTACTTCTTATACTTTTATGTGGCCTCTGTATAAACTTTGTTTTGTTTTTATTTTAAAATTACAATAATGCAAATAAAAATAATTTTGCCTTTATTAATGTTACGACTTTTCGGGATCAATCTCAACTTTATTTTAAAATTACAATAATGTAAATAAAAATAAGTTGCCTTTATTAATGTTACGATTTTTCGGGATCAATCCCGGGGTTCCGGGAATTTGTTTCTTCGATTCCGAAAATCCCGGGATCCAAACATAAGTCCGTACGTTGGTTTTTTAACATTGTTGCTGTTTAGTTATTTTCTATAAAAAAAAACAATAACTTTCCGGGGTTGATACCTAAAAAAAAACATAAAACTCATGAAAGAAGTCAAAATATTATTGTCTACTTTTCCCTTAAAAACTTGTCATGCAAAACATCGATACGTTTATCGAATTTTTGGATTGATAAAATATATATGCCTTTTCTATGTGTCTACCCTATCATCACTGGCATTGGTTTTTTTAATAGAAAATAACTGAGTAACAATTTTAAAAGAATGAAATTGCAGGATTGTTAATTACTAGTAGCTAACATTAGAGACTATAATGATTTTTTTTATTTATTGTAGATATATTCATACGGTAACTGAAAAACCAACCATTGGATAATATCGAGGAGTGTCTCACTTGTTTTTTGAGCATACATGTATAGCCAAAACTAGCGTAAAGTCAAGTACTTCCACGTACTGTCCCAGTAATGTCAGGTACTTCCAAGTACTGCGTCGGTAATGCCAGGTATTCCCAAGTACTGCGCCTGTAATGCCATGTACTTCCAGGTACTGCCAAGTACTTCCGTGGAATGCCAACTACTTTCGAATTAAATTTTTGCTTCCAAAACATTACATTATGGAAAGATACATGAAACAGAATGACAATTATTAAAGACTTCCAAGAGAATGCCATGAAATTCCATAGTAATGCCATGTACTGCCCTAGTAATGGCATGTACTTCCAAGCATTACCTCGGTAATGCCAAGTACTTCCATGTACTGCCATGTACTTCCATTGCAATGCCAACCTAATGTACATGTATTGCCAAAACCTAAGCAAACCTAAGCAAACCTCTTGGGTAATATCACAGGCAATATAACTATATATTGCCTGTGGTAATATCAAATAGTGGAAGAAAATGTACGAACGAATTGCTGGGACAACATTTGAGATAAGTATATCTAACTTTAGATTATTTAGGCACGTTTTTTTTAACTTCAAAATGATAAGCACTTTGAGACATTTAGCGGAAATGATTTAAATTTTCGATTAGCATCTGCTTATCGACTAGTTATAACGTTTCGGGAAGAGCACTCGGCGTTTTTAAATAACTACCTACCATCGTTTTACAGAACAAGGAAATAGATGATTTGGTTCTTAATTAAATTTACTGCAATTAGGTTTTAGAAATTGGCCAGTTTTTATTGCCGGAAAAGGAATCATGTTTCAACAATAGATAAAATGTCGAATCTGTGTCAAATTCATAAAACACAAAGTGTTTTTTTTTAACATTTGGCACAGCTTAGGTTTGCTCTGCTCATCGAGAATCCAAGCTTAACGATAAGCAGGTGCTTATCATCATTTACGCTAAGAGTCTCAAGACTCGTTTCTATTTTACCATCACTCTTGCACCAGTTGTATGCAATAAAGAGGGACATACATGTTTATTATTGTTTATTATTTCTCTTGCTAAATAGCTCAATGAAAGCACAAGTTTAACGGCTTAATAACAAATTATTTAATTTTTTTTAGCAATAAAGATTCCTATCGGCGCAAAGCCAAATTATTGATACAGAAGTTTATTTCGAAAAAAATCGCTAATTTTACATAACATGATAAAAATAGAATCTTCCAGCCAAACCCTAAATTTTAGACTATTTTATTATATTATAATACAATTTCAATAAATAATGCAATTTCTAACATGTCTTTTATTATTAATGTATTTTCCCAATTCTTAAAGTATCTTAGAGTTGGTATTTAGTTAGTGAAATAAAACAGTAATAACTATGTATTATTTTATTCATCACCAGTTAAAAAATTTACAAGCACACCGATTTTAACCGAATATAAAATTGCTTATCCCTTTAAGGCCTGGTTCACCAGTAATCTGTAAAGCAGTTAGAAAAAATAAATCCGTTTGTACGAGGAATAAACTGCTGTTTTTTTTTTGTTTGGATATGCCTACTGTTCAAGATATCGCCAGAGTTTAGTCCAGGCGAATAGGATTTCTAAACAGTTTAAATAAATAATAAATTCGTTATTTGTACAAACTATTGTTTAAATTTATTGCAAACAGTGTATTTAAATTAGCTTACACCTTTTTTCAGGCCTTTTGGACGCAAGAAAAACTAAACCAATACAATAATCAAAAAATATAATTCATTTAATACTTATATGCGTCCGGACTTATCTCGGCTGGCGATTTTTTTCTCGGATATGCAACTTATTTTATATAAATGGTAAGAACATGACTTAAGGTACAAATTCACGATGATATATTTTCCCGAGATTTTTGTCTCGTGATTTTTGTATCATACATGATACATATAACAAAAAAATCATGAGACAACAATCTCGGGAAAATATGTCTTCGTGGACATGTAACTTTATAGTTGACGAGGATTATAACTAAACACTTGTAATGTGACAGCCAATATGTTAATGCCATTGCCAAAGGTGGGTAAATGTTAATTAAATATATTACTTGATTCAATAGTTTGAGAAATCGCCGGTGAATAACTATACTGTTAATATAAAAACTCATTAAAACTAGTTGAGAAATAAAACCAGCAGAAATAATAAATTTTATTTATATTCCTAAATATTTTAACATCACACAAATTTAAAGACTGTACTAGGTAAGTACTAATTTAGCATAATAAATAACAATTCGGCAGTGACGGTTGGTGAAATTTCAAAGTTGTATATCTCTGTTCCTATTTACTTACAGCACCCATACCAAATTTAGGAGTTTTAATAGTGAGCCCACTGGAAATGTTTTGATAAAGAAAAAAAGCGATTTGTAATTTGCGAAAAAAGTTGAATTTTTGCTCAGCTTCCACTGGAAAAAAATGAACCCGTTTAGGTATTTTATTTATTAGTTTGTCTCAACAAATATTACATCATTTTGTTGAGCATTTATTAATTTTAAGAGAAATAAATGTGTTAGTAGAAAGTTGTAGTCATTTGATTTTTTTAAAAATATATTTTAGGTTTAAAAAAATTCAAATTACTATAACTTTCTACTAACACTTTTCTCTCTTAAAATTTAAAAATTCTTGACAAAATGATGTAAAATTTGTTTAGAAAAACTAATAAATAAAATATCTAAACGTCTTTATTTTTCCAGTGGAAGCTGAGCAAAAATTCAACTTTTTTTGCAAATTAAAAATGTTTTTTTCTTTATAAAAACATTCTCAGTATACTCACTATTAAAACCCCTACATTTGGTACGGGTCCTGTAAGTATGAACAGAGATATACAACTTTGAAATTTCACCAACCGCCACTGCCATTAAATCCAGTCTCACTTGTACGTTTTTTTTTATAAATACAACTGTACCTAATCCAAGGCAGTCTAAAAAAAACTCCGACGCAGCAGGAAAGTCTTCTGGGACTCGCTTGAAGAATAAAATCACAGCTTATCCTTACTGACATCAGCAAATTTTTGGGGTAAAAAGCGGAAGTGACAGTGTCATAAAGTTGGAAAACTTCGCATTTTCCCAAATAGCCTGTATCATTGTTACCTCTGGGCGCTTAAATGTTGGCCTCTGTTGGTGTTACTGACTTTTCACCAAGAAGAGTTCTATCACAGGCAATATATTAAAGAAAAGAAAATGTTAAATCTCCGTTTTCCAATAATTTACGTGAAATAAATAATACCCAAAAAACTATACATACAATATTAAGATATTAGATTTATTGTTTTGTTCTCAATATTTTCCTATCTCACCTACATATATATTTCATATTTAAAACGCGGATTTTTGCTTTAAATTTGATTAAGAACTAAAAATACAATAATAATTATGGATTCAGCCACACACAAATTTATTTTTTCATTGAGATAGTGTTTTAAGAAGTTAAAATTAGATTAAAATTTAGGAAAAACTTGGGCTAAAAAACATAATTGAAAATGAATTTTAAAAACCCCATCAAATGCAAAACAGAAAAGTTTAAAACTAGATAGCTTTTGTTAAAAGTAAGAATTTTCATGGCTTGTTTTTTAAGCAAACCTTCCTAATTGGAATGGAATACACACAAAATTTTTACCTTAGACTTCAGAATTTTTTTATCTTCTATCTGTAGAAAATGTACAGCAGCTAATTATTAATTTTACTATTAGAAAAGGTACATTTAAGACAGAAATATAAGTATGTATGATTTTTTTCTTCAAATCAAATTTTCAGTTCATATTATTTATTGGCCTTTACAAATTTACAATACAAAGTACAAGCAGCGGAAAGAATATAAATATTAAGTTACAGTTCTGCAGATTGGTGGATAAAACTTCAGAGAATGGTTTTGAGTCCATTTATATTGTAAAACACACTAGTGATACCTATATGTAGTCTAAACTCTTTATTTCCAATTTTGAAGGGAACATCATATTTTAAGTGAAATGAGAGGATGTATAGAGTGTATCTGCTTAAGTTCTATACATACGAAAAACTTTTTTATTGTTAATTTTACGAAAAAAAGTTACTCTTTATAAAAAGTTCAGCATACTAAAAATATAATATTAGACTATTTAAACTTGAAATAGCATGTACAGAGTGTCAGAAAATGGAAAAATTTATAATTGACGCAAGAGAGAAGTACACTTAACTTTTATTTTAGAGCAACATGAAATTAAAAAATGTTACTTATAATTAAAAATTATATTTAAGTTTAAATCCACTGCTTTCTACAGAAAAATAATATTAACAATTTAAATACCTATGTAAATTCTTTTTTAAGTAACTAAAAAAGATATGTAAATATACAACTCAAGTTAATAATCATAAGGAAATTTTGCTGGTATCTAGTAGGTGGCAAGCCACTGGTGGTGCCATTAAGAGTTAACATAGAAAGCAATGGACTTTAACTTAGATATTTTTAATTCTAACATTTTCTTATTTCATTTTGCTCTTAAAAAAATAGGGGTAATTCTTTCTTGGGGCAATTACAAATTTTTCTATTTTCTGACCACTTTGTACATGCTATTTCAGGTTTTAATAGTCTAATATTATTTTTTCACGAAGCAGATATTTACCATGGTGCATAACTGGAAAGTGAAGCTCCCTTCTTATTCCATATACTGAACATCAGTTGAAGACACCTGTTTCATGTCCATAAACAGATAAAGAAAGCACAGGAACAAGAACTAAAATGATTAATAACAATTGATATTATCATTTAATCATAGGAGGCCCCAATGTTACGGCCAATTTAATTAGAAGATATATAAACTGGTGCAATGTAATTGCTGCTATATGCTTGCATTTTACCCTAAGCCAGCCTTACAGGAACTTCTCATATTGTTAACTTCTAGTTGATCCTGGGAAATTTTAAAAGTAATTTCATGAGGTTGAGTTGAGAGATGTTTGAAGACATACACACATAATTTTAATGAACGACCCTAAAACAAAAATTTCAAAAGAAGTTACAAAATGTGTATTAGTACTTGAATATCATGGAAAAAATGTGATAATATGTCATTAACACATTGATATTAATTTGTCCCTACAAAGAACTAGCAAGCCCAAATGCTTTAGGTTTCTCATCTTTATTCCTACAAGATGTTGGCAAGCCTAAATGTTTCAAATAATACTACCTATGCATTTCCTAAGCATTGATTGATTTAAAAGTCATTACAGGATCTATTTTAAGATATATACTTCTAATAGAAAAGTACTTAAATAAAGGTTCATATTTACTTTACAGACATTAGATATAAATATAACATAATCATCCCTCGAGTCATCTATTTTTTAAATGTTATTAGTTTTGTATTATTGAAAATTTTTACCTTTTAAGTTTATAATCTCTTAATCATAAATATACTGATTTTAGTTAACAATTCTTTGTTTCCTGATATTCCCAAGAGTAAACTACTCAAAGATTATCTTGTATAATGTACAAATTTGTGTAATGACTGTTAAGAAAACTCATTTTAAATTCCGTTTTACATATGTTATGACTACTATTAATATTTCTTTATATAGAATAGCTTACCGTTCTTTTCTAAAATCCCATGTATTTATGTGCTTGGCGCTTAAAACTTTTCCCCTTCAATCACATTCCTAAAGACAGGGGGTTCCTCAAGAAATTTAAAAAGAGTCCAAAGGGTTAAAAACATGTAGCTACAATGTCGAAACTCACAAAAAGGTTTAAAAAACAATAGGTTTTTCACTAATAAATACTAATAATCACGAACTACTAGTTAAACCGCACAGTTGTCAGTAGGTAACCTAAAAGTTAGGTTAGGGGTAGTTTGACAAACGTCATAAGTCCGAATTACCGCACAGGTTCCTGTAATTTTTTATCTAGATGGCCATTTTTGCCCTCTAAAAATCAGCTGATCGAGGAGGTGACAATGCTGACTCGCGAAAAATATGCTGCTCATAAGTTACCAGCTTACCTCTGAAAATTTGATAAATTCCAGCCGCTATTATTATAAAAAGTGCCAACAGTTTTGCGTAAGTAAAGACATCCTGAACTCTGGTGGCCCATCTTACATCATAACAGTTAATAAATGTTAAAATACCTAAAAAAAAAAATGGATGTAATAAATAGTAAACACATGTAATAAAATGTCATATCATAAGTAGTAACTGAGCATATGGTATTACATCAGGGACTATGCAAGCCAAAAGCCAAGCTTCAAGTTTAAAACCATTTTCTAGCAAATTCTCTATTTTCTGTGCCATTTTCTGGGATTATGTGGGCCGTACAGTATTCTTTTTAAAATAAATTTTATTTTTGTATACATT
Source organism: Philopedon plagiatum (assembly GCA_963971165.1). Classification (NCBI taxonomy): domain Eukaryota; kingdom Metazoa; phylum Arthropoda; class Insecta; order Coleoptera; family Curculionidae; genus Philopedon; species Philopedon plagiatum. Next base: position 60,860,651 of record OZ020190.1, read on the forward strand.
GACCGGCTGAAATGTTGCACCAGGGGGCAAAATTTTAAGAAAAATCTATAACTTTTTAAGGGAGGGGTAGAACTAGAAACTTAAATTTTGAGTAAGAGTAAGGTACCGTTATTTTTAAAAATATTATAAATACATAAAAGGATACTATTGAAAAACGTTGTTTAAAACTAAAAACGAAATTATTGGCACTCATGACAAAAACAAAAAATGTATAGGTTTTGCTTTGTTAGGAGGTCCTTACAATAATTCTAAATATTTAGATAGAAACCTGAGCTTTTAGTAAACAATTTGGTTAAGATAATGATTTTTGCATATATGTATTACTACTATATTGTTAGCATCCAATCTACCCGTTGTTAAAATTTGAAGCAAAGATAAATCATTTGTTTTGTACCACGTGATGTCTCAGCGCTTTTGAAGTTTTGACGGACCTGTCACTGTCAGTTCTAACAGCAGTTTAAAATGTGAGCTTGTCCGTTTCCTTTTCGTCTTTTTACCTTTCAAAAGTAAAGATTAATGTGTTTTTATTTGTGAAAAGTGAATTAAAAGTAATTATTATCCTATTTACGATAATGTCGTAGCTAATGTACCGATAATGACAGTTTTAAGCCGCAAGAAGTGAAGAAATTACTTGTAGTTTTAGCGGAGCTATTCTTCACAAGAATGTACCTAAAGTCTAAACTGAAGAGTGAATACATCATTTTTAATTTTTAATTTTTAATTTGAGATTTTGGGGCAAAACGGGTAAGAACATTATGTAAATAACGCGAGGCATCATTTGGAAATCTAAAGAAAAAAACACATTATTTAAGTTCGAATTAAAACCAAACTACATAAGTATAATTTATTGTAATCATTAATTTATATATAATACATTAAACATTATAATTACAATCAAAATCTTCTTAAATAACAATTAATTACCTACCTATGCAAAATCACTTTGTCTTTCTCAACTGACCGTCGACATGCGCAACAAGATCTCATTTTCTATCTAAAATATTATTAACTCTGTTTCGATATTGTACTTTAAAGTATATAATAATTTATACTTACTGGTTTTTCTGATATTTTATTATAAATTAAAATAAATATTCACAAAATAACGCTACGGCGAAATCGAAGGCTTGTCAGATCCCAATTTGGACTTTTAAATATGACAGGCGTGAGCGGCCATGTTGTCATCTTTGGTGTTTTGATTAGCGGACGGTACGTAGTATTGAGTTCACTTGTTTGGCAAATCACGTGGTGATTTATGAGGGATGTTCAGGACGTCACGTGACTTTTTAGATATGGTTTCCAAAGGCTACGTCTTTGCTTCAACATTTTTTCGTCGTTCGCTATATAGTTAGTAATAGGTATATGGATTTTTGTTAAAAAATTATGGAAGTTTATATAAATGTTACCAAAAATAAATGAAAAAGATAGCATGCGACGTCCGCCACTTTTACTGCATTTTTCCTAATAAAAGACCTATAAGATATTTTTTATATACAGACCACTTCTCTCGCTCATTCATACCCAGGGTCTCCAGATTATGGAACAAATTGCCTGCAGATGTTTTCCCTACCCGTCCCAACCTTCAATCCTTCAAATCCCGTGTCAATAGACTACATTTCCCTTCTCTTCAGACACCCACGGTACGTTAGTACTTAGGCTTGAAGTCTACCTGGGATATCTTAGATAAAAAAAATATATATAAAGAGGAGATACCCAAAATTAGAAAGGCAACGAGTTAAGCTGAATGCCAGTAATTGCGCATGCTTGCAAAAGAATATCCTAACTCAAATACCAGAGAGTATGGGGGGAGGCTAACAGGGCGCCACTGATTTTGTAGCCTGGTTAAGACACCAAAATTTCAAAAACAAGTTTACAATTTATTATTAGGCCATGAAGGTTTTTTTAAATATTGTAAAAGTGTGAGGATTGTCTATTACATGTGATAGGTATGTGTGTGTAATTATAAGTATCGATTAAAACATGCGAAGAAAAATAAAATAAATAAAAAAGAGAATAAGAAAACAAATACTAATTTAATTTACAGGTTATAACAGCACAGTTGTTTTCGGGGGCATATGTTTATTTTGAATCATTGTAGGGATTAACATGGTTAGCTTAAATCTCGTTCTCGTGAATTTTAAACACGTGTATTTCATCCTAAGGGCCATACAAATTTAAAAGGTTGTTTATATCTAAATTGTCAGGTACTTTGTTTTGTACTATTTCATTAACTATATTGTTTTTTGTACAATATATTATTATTTTCTTTTAATTGTTAATATATTTCTAAATGTTGTTGAAAGAATTGTTTTATTTAAAGAAAATAGAGGTACACATATTAAGTTACAGTTCCATCTACATTGGTACGTTAACGATGTTCGATAGACATCGTGAATATCATGCAGAGTTTTGCAAGATCTTCAAGACCTTCGATCTTCAAGTGGAGATTACTCAAAGACCTTGGAGAGGCTATAATCTAAGGTTGTGTGAACAAGGTTTGGTTAACGATAGAGTTCGGGTAAGTTGTTCTAAATCCACTAAACTTCAGCTTCTTTTCAACTGGATTAATACAATGGCCGCAAGAAGACATCAGTGGCATCTCTGTCTCATTATTTAATATCTGGATAAATTTAAAAGAACTCACGTTCTCATGTTGCAGATATTGGAATGAAAATACATTCGGCTAAATCTGACATAAAAAGGATTCTGATCTGTGACATCTAAAATTGGTTCTGATGCGTAGTATAGTTTATCAGCCCGAAAATATCTTCTAAAAAAGATTTTCGTTTGCACTTTGTTGCTAAAATGTAAGACCCATTTTATATTATTCCATATACCTTAAGGAAGCAAAATTGACTTGTACAAAAATCGTACTGTCCAGGGGATGGTAGGGAGTGATTTTTTAAAAATTACCAATTTTTTTATTGCATTTCTTACATCTGTGCAACCTGCTTGAATCTTAATTCAAAATCTTAATCAGAAATATTTGTTGTCTAATTCTAAAAACATCGCGCACCATGCTTCAATATGGAGCGCTTTAATGAATAATAATCGCTCGCCCTGAAAACCCATAATTAGGAAGTTTCCTATTTCAGAAATATCGAGTAACTTCAACATCATTTAATAGTCTTTCACTTAAAAAAAAAATTATTTCGGTATCTTCAAAATAAGGAATATGCACATTTTTTTTATTGCATAAATCGTTTAAGGAAGTCATTACAACCCCAAAACTGCTATTTTGAGGAAAATTACTGCGTTAATTTAGCTAAAAAAAATTTTTACTTTTCGGTTTAATTTATTACAATTTCAAAAGGAGCCATTTGCCGGCTCAAAAAAGTTACGTCACGGGGATAAGTGGCAATCTACATGTTAATGTAAAGCTGAACCGAGGGGTGCCTACCTACAAACATCTAGAAAGTCAAGAATTTCTGTGATAGTCCGAAAGCAAGTCAGTATTTTCTCGAATGATTGTACCTCTATCAATTGATTTACCAAACTGATTGTTAATATTGTAATGTTATATGCTTAGGAATAGAAAAATGTCAGTCGACAAGACCTAAAGTCAAAAAGGTGATTTTTTTACGATAATTATGGTACATTTTTTCTGGGAGAGGAAATACAAGATGTTTACCGACTCTCGGACTAAGACAAGAAAATGGGTGGACGTAAAGCCATAATTATCCGATACGGCTACCTGTGACAGCTGACAGCTACAGTACATAATTATGGCCGCCGTACTTCAAAGATGTATATTATTCTCGGGTATAAGTTAAAATACTTTTTTGTTCATTTACATACCTAAATAGTAGTCTGCGTTGCAATAATCCTTGTGTATTAAACAACAAAAATTATGTATATAGTTTTCTGAAAATAATTGTGATTGTAAGAAATCTTCAAAAATATTCCGTCATAAAGGTTATATTATGAAAGTGTGAAAAAAGTGTTTTGGATCTATTTGGGTGGAGATTACCTAAAGAAGTAACCGGTGCCTCATTATCAGATTGCAATTCTGTTATGCTTATTAAAAGAAATAGGAAGATTAGGAAGATTGAAGAGGTAAATATAAAATATTGGGTAGGTACCTACATATAAATCCTATAATATTCAAGTAGTTGTAGAGATAATTTTGGGTCATAGATAGATACAGTTATTTGGCTAAATAAATGTTGCTAAACCAAAAAAACTCGAATCTTAAATGTGCAGTCAAATATGTAAGGTAAAAAATTGGCTTAAATGATTCTCAAAAAGTCATTAGCTGTCAAAATAGTTTTATATTTTAAAATTTCTCAGCCAAGTGACTCGGTTTCCTTCTTTTTTATTTAAATCTGGCATGCAGGAGTGGAGTACCTATAGAAAGATGACTATATTTTTGTTTGTATTAGATAGGTACTAAGTAAAATGTTAACAAGTTATTCATTGACTGTGTAATACAGGATGTTAACTGAATACCTAGATCAATAAACTTTCAGGCACGATTTCACCATTCCTTGGTTAACTTTTAGAAAACAAAGTTCATCTAAATACATAAGTAGAGTAGGAATATAAACTGTCCTACATATTTTGACCCAAGACAGCTAATGCTAAAATACATAATATATCCAATATTTCTATGGCCAATTTTTTTAAATGACGTTATATTTTTGGGAAATTTTATATTAAGTACCGTTTCTAATATAAATTCGTTTTTTTTAGAATCACCTAAAATAAAATACTTAAAATTTAGTCCATGTTTAGTATGAGGATGTAAACTTTATGTAGGTATGTGGTACCTAGTTATGAACCTAATAGGTACCTATCTGAAGAAACAAATTTGGTGACGGGTAAGTAGCATTAGGTACTTAAACAATTTTTGTACTTACTAATAATTTTTTGTATCTAGGATAATAAGCTAAAAATGAAAACAATACATTTGGCTATGTTATATTAATTTTCTGTCTCAAAAGAAAACGGAAGCTAATAAAACATCTAAATATTACAACCAAAAAAAATATTTGTCTGTTTAGCTTTCAGTAATTTAACTATAACCTCTGTGTGGAATTTATTGGTATTTTCCTCGGTATTTTCAAAATTAGAAAGTCATTGTACTATTTTTTATTTCATTATTGTTATTATTAATAATCTCACGATATCAGTTTTGAATCATCTGGCAACCCTGTGAATAATCTCATTCCTTTGTAATTATTACACTTTTACACAAACTCTTTATTTTTTTTGTGTTTCTTAGTGGTGTCAGATACAGAAAAATAAAGGATTTGCTCATGTGACAAAAGTAACTAATCGTCAGATCCAAAAGTAATGTTTACCGATGTCAAATAATGTCAGGTATGAGATGGAACATTCTCGAGAATTTATTTTTGGGAAATATTCTCCGAGCAAAATGAGGAATTTATCGGAAATTTTGGAGAATTTATTTTATATGTTCGAGAATTTTACGTTTTGTTTGACTGCATAAATTGGAAGAACATATTTTTTTACCCAAAGTAGTTTTTACAATAATTTTATCTGAAGAAATAAAGAGATACACAATACCTAATTTAGAAAATATTTAAATTGTAAATTAACGTGATTACGCATTCAGTGGCGGCTCGTGAGGTATTAAACTGGGTGTTCAGCTCGGTAGTTATACAAGAAAAATACGAAGAGGAATTTTTAAAAAAAAAATGCATACCAATCTAAGCTTATCAAATCAAATCAAATCAAAAAATACTTTATAGTCAAAAAGATAATTTTTGTTGACAAAGTCTTACACATAAAATAATATAACGACCAATAAATATAAAATATAAAACACCCTAAAGACCTTCCATCCCCTTTCCAAACTTTTTAAATAAAATTTTCTAAAACGACAAGACTTACAGGTATTAATTAAAAAAATATATTTTTTTCCACACTCGGATTTTACGTCAATAATAAATAATTACATTCACACTAAAATAAAAGTCTCACAAAAATTACAATACAATCGCACCAAATATACACGTATATAATAGTATATTACATAACAAGTGTTGAAAGTGACATTTTTCACACGAGTGGGAATGTTGTCGCACGAGGCGATAGCCGAGTGCGATAATCCCACGAGTGTGCGAAAATTACTTTCACACGAGTAATGTACAATATTTTTCCTACGATCACAAAAATATTTACAAAAAAACCCCAATTTCTGTCTTTTAAATCCCTCACTTTCAACACTAATATTTTCATCAAGTGTGCTGAAAATAAAACAAATGAAATTGGCACCATCTATTTCAATGTCATGTTGACAAGTACTTTTCAACACGTGTGTTGTAAAGTACTTTTCAACTCGCGTGTGATATAAGGCACTCTCTCGCCAAGTTAACCGTGCTTTTTTTCTCACTTTCATAGGTGGTCGTAGGAAAAATTAATTTTCCTACGACCACCTATGAAAGTGCGAAAAAAAGCACGGTTAACTTGGCGAGAAAGTGCCTTACATCACACGCGTGTTGAAAAGTACTTTACAACACACGTGTTGAAAAGTACTTGTCAACATGACATTGAAATAGATGGTGCCAATTTCATTTGTTTTATTTTCAGCACACTTGATAAAAATGTTAGTGTTGAAAGTGAGGGATTTAAAAGACAGAAATTGAGTTTTTTTTTGTAAATATTTTTGTGGTCGTAGGAAAAATATTGTACATTACTCGTGTGAAAGTAATTTTCGCACACTCGTGGGATTATCGCACTCGGCTGTCGCCTCGTGCGACAACATTCCCACTCGTGTGAAAAATGTCACTTTCAACACTTGTTATGTAATATACTATAAATGAATCTACATAATACTCCTCCACTTTATAATAGACTCTTCCAATCAGAAGTTCCTTTACAAGCTTTTTAAACTTTTTTGACATATGGTCAGTCGTATATGTCTGGGAAGGTGATTTTCTTAGTATCTATTCTTATCTATGTAAAAAGTCCATCCTCCTGTACTTCATTTTTGCAAAAACGTCAATTACGCGATTAAAATTTAAAATCTGGTACTGCATTTTAATCAAAATAACCTTGAATATAACCTACTACCACTACTAGCCGTCTGGGCTCCCACGTATATCACCATTAGCCATTTTTAAATCAGTGACCAAGTCACGACCTAGTCAGACCACGGGGCAACACTGTCTCATTTAATCTTAATACTTTGATTTTTTAGGTTAAACATTTAGTATATGGAGCAACGTTGCCAAATAAGGTGACGTAGTCATGACTAGTCACGGATTTAAAATCGCCTGTTCTATCAGCTGACTACTCATATGATTCAAGTACATTGTGCAGTGCACGCAGTGTTCCCAGATCTGAAATGACAAAGGCGGTAGATTCGAGGTAGGTATAGAAAAGGGTGGAAACTGGTAGATTTAGGATTGACTATGGTATATTTAGGATTGACAACGGTAAACGTCATCTGATCGGTACGTTCCTATAAAGATCCATAACAGCGTTTTCAGTTGGTACAATAATTAGTGCGCCACAAGTGTATCTTGTATCTATATTTTTCTTTTCTCATCCATAACGTTAAAAAAGGATGCAAATACACTTGAGGTGCACTAATTGTACCATGTATTGTTTTAGGAGTTTTGCTATTTGGTTAAAGGAAAAAAAAATAATACAGATTATCAAATTTAACAAATTGTAAACTAAAGTAGCTAAATTAAAATTACTAACAAATCTAAACTAACCAAAAGTCTTAAAACGTAGAAGCAGTCACAAAATTCACAAACCACACAAAACGCGTAGTCGCAGGGCTATACTATACCAACTAGGAGCTGGGAATAACCGAAATCCGAAGTTAGTGATGTCTGTTAGAGATGGAGCACCGAATCGTTATTCATAGTTCGATCGATGGCTAAGTGATTAATGTTTTTTTACTTTACTTTTTTATAAGGTAATAAATTCTAGTACCTATCTCAGTTTTCAATTTTACGGTAGGTTACGTGTGTCTGCGGTAGAATGGTAGACACTGTCAAAACGGTGGTCTGCCATAAAAACGGTAGCTCTGGCAGCACTGAGTGCACGCCAGAACGCTAAATTGCATCATTTTGATACAACGATGTTTTGTCTCACGCGCCGGACTACTCTTTCTCTTACACGCAGTCTCTGCCGATACTCTCGGCGTTCAATTCTGATGTTGAACGCGCCAGAGCTCGTATTAATGTTAATGTTCGACGGCGAAAGAAAAGAGTTTGGCTGTTATAGAAATACAAAAATCTATTATACAGTAGTAAAAGTAAATGTAAAATTTGAAATTATAATAAAAAAATTAAAACAAATTATGGTTGATGTGTAATAGTATAGTTATAAGGTATAGAAAACCATCTTTTTGCGTAGATTTTTAGGGTGTTCACTGCACAATTGATCCTACTCAAAAACCGCCACTGTACGCATTTTAGTCAAAATAAAGACACTGCTGATTTGTTTTTTAAATTCCGATAGTTTTACTGAAACACAAAAGTATACAAAGTTATATAACGCACTATTATTATGAAACACAATTAAGCAAATTTATATTTAAAAAAAAACATTAACCTACTAATTAAGGGGTTTCTAAAATTCAACCCCTAAGGGGATGAAACAGGGGTTCAAACTTTATATAGAGAAACAATAGTATATCGTCCTATTAACCCGAAGCTTCACAGAAGTACTCTAAAAAATAAATGTTTAAACACGTGTTTTACAGTTTTTAATAAATTATCCCCTAAGGGGGTGAAATGGGGGTTCAAAGTTTGTAATGGAGCAAAATTGTTACACCGCGGATGAAGTAGCGGGCGAAAGCTAGTTGTTAATAAGTTGTCATTAAAAACGTATAAATATTATTCTGATATTTCAGCGATTTGCTAGGTTTCCAAATGATTTTCATCTTGGAACGGATTGCTAGATTGAATTTAGTTCTATTATTGTCGGAGGAACGTACTAAAATTGCCCTTTTCTTTATATAGCTGCGAAAAACTCAGAAAAAAATTCCTAGTATAAAACTTAGTTGTCTTGTTGTCACACTTGTCGTTTGAAACTTTAGGGTATCAAATTAGACCGGACTAGCTTTGGAGAATATGGCCATAAAAAAACAAAGAAAACATTAAATTAAATAAAAATAAACACGCAACCATAACACCTAGCACATAGTCCATATCAAGTAGCGCCGATGTTGCCAAATATATGCTCGAGATTTTGAGTAGTACACTGAACATATGAGAATAAGTATATACCACCGTAACTGGCGCTAAACCGCGTAAATGCGCCTTTTATGGCCAGTTTTATCTGCGAAAATAAATCAGAGAATTACAGTGCAGCCTTTAAAGCCTTACTGGTGTGTGTGTATAGTGCTAGGCGTTTTGTAGGTACCAGAAGGCCCGAAGCCCGACTAAATTCAGACTTTTTTACTTTTTAAAATGTGTTACTTAATGAACTGACAGTAAAAGGCGCATTCACGCGGTTTAGCGCCAGTTAGGCTAATAAGTTTTATATAATAACTGCTGATCTCACATGTACTACTCAAAATCTCGAGCATGGGCAAATGTCATATACAGAGTGTCCCCGAATTTTCGTAACAAGCAATATATCAGTTATTCTAAATGCTAAAGTAGTCTAGGCTAGGATATCGAATGGACTTCCACAAAATATCCTTGAAACCATTTTTCATTATGTCAACCCTCAAAAATCCACCCCCACCCCTAACATTTCAAATTAGATCCCCAATTTTTTTTACAGAAATAAAAATCTTACTTTGTTTCATATCTGGTAATAAACTTATTTGAGATATTTATTCCTATCTTAAGGAAATATCATGGAAATATCAGGAAACGTATGAGAAAATATTTTTTAAAAGTGTTGTTTTACCGTTGTAATGTTAATTTTTATGACAATGTAAGCAATTTTCTTTCATACTAACCTAAAGTGACCATCCGTCCCGATTTTGGTGGGACAGTCGCGCTTTTAAGTGGCCAGTACCGATTAAAAAAATAGCTGTATTTTGGCGTAAATAGAACTGCAAGTGGCAATGCCGAAGGTGTCAAGTGCCACAATCATGCAACAATGCCTTTGGGTTCTATTTTACGATCGTATTGTATGGGATTCGATACTTCCCTCTTTACTAACGCAAAAGAAAAATATGTATGCAGGGTGTCCGAAAAGTTTTATTGTTAAAAAATGTACTTTTTTTATGTCATTTAACTTTTTCAACCCCCTTGAGGGGTGACGCTACGGAGTTGAGGTCAAAATTTTTTAATGAAGCCTTATACCGTGTGGTACCTGGTTTTAAAGGTCTTCAAAAAAAGAAACATTTCACCGCAAACCCGAGGTCCGTATCTTAATTCGTTTTTAAATGGCAGGCCTATAAATATTAGAAATCTTAAAAAAAAAGGATAAAAACTTAAGGACCTTTATTTCTCTTATTACTTTAAAAGGTGTTTAAAATGACCGCCATGAACTTCTTTGCAGTGATAAAGTCGATTTTTAACACTGCCAAGAAGTGACACCTGCCATTCTCGAAAATTTGAGAAGTGAGTTCCAAAATCGAGTTTATTACTGCCACGAACTTCATGGTGGTCATTTTAAACAAGTAATAAGTGAAATAAAGGTATTTAAGTTTTTAATTTTTTTTAAACATTTTTAAATTTTAAAGGTTTGCCTTTCAAAAACGAATTAAGATACGTACCTCGGGTTTGAGAGAAAATGTTTCTTTTTTGAAGACCTTCAAAATAAGGTATCACACGGCATAAGGTTGCATTTAAAATTTTTGACCTCAACTCCCTAGCGCCACCCCTTAAGGGGGTTGAAAAAATTAAATTACCTGAAAAAGTAGATTTATTAACCAATAAGATATACCGAAAATGTGGTGTCTATCTTTACTAATAGCAAAGATACGTAAAGTCTTAGTATGGGCTTATATATAATTTGGCGATACTGACATTTAAATGAAATTTATGTAAAATTTTTGATTTATCACATTATGACATTTAACATTATTACATTTAACTTCAATCAACTGCCTTATTTATTACTAATTAGTATATTTTAGGGATATTCCCTCTAGTTTAAATGGGAAAAGTATTTTCTATGTTAGGATTAAAATTATTTTTGAATATCTTTTCAGGTCTGAGCGAGATTGTGATAATGCCATTGGATATGTGCAGGTAAAGAGGGATGGAGACATATATGTGGTTAAGCCAAGAATAACACCTGAGCGCAATTTAAGGCATACAGCTTATTCTGTCACAGCTATGCGTGATGAGGCTAAGGAGATAATTATCTCTGTTCAGTGTGAAGACTGCCCATTTAGGTAAATAAATTATTGCATACATACGGTATAGTAGGAACAATTCTTAATATTTTTTAGTGTATATAATAAGGTACAAGAGGATTACTATACTAAGAAACCATACATAACATAATTTAAGTCTATATCCTATGATTTTTTCAATTTATTTAATCATTTCATTACAGGGGGATGTAAACATGATATTGCATTCTTCACTTGGTTGCACAGAAGGAGCGAAGACCCACCTATTCAAAGGAATTATCAGAAATTAAATGAATAAAAAGGTGTCATGCGTGCCAAATCAGAGTAGTTGTTGAAACATATCCTGCAATTATCTAGTTTTGTATGAAGAAAAAACATTTTTCGTAGGCATAAGCTAATTGCCAAACTTATAAATAAACTTACGTAAGAAAAAAAGAGAGTTACAATAAGAAGATTTTTTTTATTCGAAACAATAAAGTTGTTCTCAAGTAAATTCTTAAGTTACGACTATTTATTATTACTATTATTTTAGTGTATTTAATACATACAATGACATACATACAATACTTCTTAGTACAGAACTACTCATTTTTAGCATGGATAACAAAGTTGCCACTTCATTTTTCTTAAAGTTATACATATTTTAGGAAACAATAAGCAACAACAAAAAAAGTGTTATGTAAAGGGCAGCTAGAGAATAAGCAATGAGCAACATAATCCTATAGCCCTATTTCAAAAAGTCATTCGCAGGTTAAACTTTACCGACAAATAAGACATTTTTAAATAGTTTTTAAGGGTAACAAATTTTATGAGGAAGAGAAGTGAATGTCTTCTGTTATTCAATACCCTGCGTGGCACCTAACCAGGGGAGTCGTTGTTTTAAGGATTTATGCATCTTCTCTTCATAAAAGTTGACGCTAGTGTTTCAGGACAGTGTTTGAGCAAATTGATTATATTTAATTATACAGAATGTACCATCTGAAACATTTGAAATTCCACGAGCAAGTGATAACTTAGACTTTAAACTTTATACTAGAGTTGCTTTTTTATTTACTCTAGTATTAAAAATTCTAGATGTACCAGCAGTTAGATATTAAGGTATACTATAAGACTAACTCTAAAGCTTCATTTTAAAAATTAGATGAACGTTATAACTCAGTATACTTGGAGGTAGAAAAAGATCAAACTAAAACTTAAACTAAACAGGGATGATTTTTCTCTTATACGAGTATTTGTATATAGTAGTATGTTGTAGTATATGTAAATCCTTATTTTAAACATGCTGGTATTTGTTGAATACAAGAAATTGTAATTTATGCAAATTAAACTTAGTTCATAGACTAGTTTAAATATTAGTGATTTTTATTATTAGATACGTGTAAAGAGAAATGTATTTTCTAATTTTAATTTTATTAGTACCTAAGGCATGTAAAATTAGGACTTTATATATTCATAGGTATTGTTGAGCACAGTATGTTCCACGTACCTGGACACAATCGCACAATGGCAGTGGAGATTGGGGACAGGGCCGTCGAGAGCCGGCACGGCCGGTGGTAAAGTTTTTCTGGCCCGAGGCCCCCTGGCTGATAATCGAGAGCCGGGATGGGCCTCGGAGCAGTAAAGTTTTATAATAATTGGCTAATAAGTATATTTTGAGTTGCGGGCTCCTCAAAGCAGTGCGGGCTAGTGGCGGTTTCTAATGGGACCCACACCAAATGATAAAATGTTACTGTTGGGTACTCTACAATCATTTTCGTGAAAAAATATTTAATTTTGAAATTTGCGAAAAAAAGTTAATTTTTTGGGCCGCTTCACTTGAGATCTGAGAAAGCTCTGAAGAAAATTTTACTCAGCATACTTTTTCATAAAATATATCAAATTTTATCGACCAATTCCAAATTTCGTGAAAATATTCTAATATCCTTAAAGAAATGACATTTTAAATTATTTCTTTGACGAAATATTTTAGGGTAAAAATTTTAAAAACTAATTAATTTTCAAGATATTAGAGGTAATTCAATGAAATTTGAATTTTATCGATAAAGTCTATGAAAAAAACCTTGGAAGTAAAATTTTATCCAGAACTTCCTCAGATCTTAGGTGAAGCGGCCCAAAAAATTACCTTTTTTAAAAAAATTTTAAATTATTTTTTTTTTTACAAATATGTTTCTCGAGTACCCTATAGTAACATCCTATAATTTGGTGTGGGTTCCATGCGTAGGAACTGAGATACGACATATCTAAAATTTCACGGACCGCGCCTGGTGCGGGCCCGGGGAGTTTACACCCCTGCCCCCCTCTCTTGACGGACCGGATTGGGGATGAGCCAAATAACAAGCACAACTTCCTATACCAAAGAGGAGCCAGCATATATCCATTATACCTAAACTTGAGGAAACAGAAGCTTTTACTCAACGTCGCCACATCTCACGCAATCAAAGAAAAGGCAGTTACATTATACTACCAACATCACGTTAGGTAACCTAACACGTGGTATCTGGTATCTCGAAAATGCCCTTGGGCCCAGGGCTAGGCTTTCTCCTTACTTAATCCTCTACGTGGCGCTTGTCACCTTTTTACACAACACAATGTTAGTTAGGGTTCTAGGATATTGCTATAGGAGATATCTCAAAAATTACATATTTGCCGCTTGGCCCCTTGTTGCTCTACAGGAACAATATTTTATTTTATTTATTCGAAGCCAAACATTATTTGATTGTTAATAAGTTAATTAATAAATCCAATTTTTATAACCTGTTTTAACTGTATTCCCTCCATACGATCCCAGAGACTATTACTTACTTTTCTTTTGGTCTCGCTTAATAACTTTACACCACTTTCTTCTGGCTTCGGATTTTTTGGGCACGCTAAAAAAAAGTTTGTTCGGGCTCGTTGCACTGGTATTTGTGCACACTGGCACAATACAATACTTTGTGTTGATAAAATTTTATACCAACAGGAATCGTGCAGTCGCAGTAAAAAACTCAACAATGATAGATAAAAAATGAAAAAAGATACTGATGAAACCTAAAACTGAGCAAACCTGTCCGAGAACGGTATTTAATAAATAAATATAATAAAATAAAAATAATGAATAGTAATTTTCACTTTCTTTGTTGTAGTTTGATTTACTCCCTAATGAAATTATGCCGTTTTCTTTATGTAAATAATTATTGATTAAAATATTGCCTTCCAGGCTAGAATAATTTGAAAACAATTTAAAATATTGGCTACAAATTGTAATACTATATTGTGCAACTAGTGTTGAAAATAGCACTTTTCACATGCGTTATTTATTTGACATTAAAATATACATTAAGCCATACCCTTTTATTTTATTTGCATTAAGCTTTTTAGAACTGAACGGTTTTCAATGCAGTCGTAGAAAATACTTTTGACTCTTCATTCGTGCTTAACAATAATTCCAACGCGGTTATACAACCACATAAACACCGAAGTGTTTTGTTGGTTACATATCTATTACTTTACGCGGGCGTGAAGCCTTTGCATCAAGAAGCGAACGACTTCCCTAGATCCTTCCCTAGATCCCTCCTCCATCAGCTTTCTTTCTCTATGCCAAGAAGCAGCTGCTGATGCGTCTTCTCTCTTTCCTCGTCAAATAAGAAATGAACCAATCATAGGAGCAGAAATGCAAGTGTGGACTTTGGAGACCCGCTTTATTTTTCCAGATGACTTTGTTGTTTATTTATGATGCTACCGGTTGTGTTTTGTGTTTTTATTACGTGCTATTTGTGTATAATTCTTTTTATTAAACGTTAAAATCTATTAAAAAAATAAACTATAAATATTGTAGTGTGCCAATGTGCAAAAGTACCACTGCAAGTGCCCTGCAAACCTCCTTTTTCATGTGCCCAAAAAACCTATGTCGAAGAAAGTACCTACTGCAAATTTAAACAAAAATTTTACATGAAGAGGTATCTGTAAGGGTTAGTATCGCTAAATTCAAGTAATCATATGTTGCTGTACATTTATTTTCATAGTATAATAAACAATAAGTGTTTGTAACTAAATTGTAAAGACAAATCCAACAGCAGTAACTTCCAGCCAATTTTCCGATTTTCTTTGCACAAATGCCGTTTTGGTCATTTATAACCAGTCTGTTTAATAAAATAAAAGGTTTTCTATCTACTAAATCTTCTAGTCTTTGGGAAAAACTCAAGAAAATGGATTTACACTGAAATTTATATTACACTAGCCATTATAAAACGTTTATTTAATAAAAAAAAAGTGACGTCACAAACAAAAGAACTGCGTTTTACGAGATGTTGGATTTTGCAGGAAAATTTGCAAAATAAAACCCTGTTTTTTGTTAATAAAACCCAAAATAAATGGAAAACAGCAACCGCCATAAACATTTAATTTATGTAGAGAATACAAAAAAAAATATTTCAGGTTTTTTTGGTTTACATGCATATTCCCTATTGTCGAACTTATTCAATTTCTTATTTAATAACTTCACGCGCGGCTTTTATCGGCCGTGACGTCAAAACACACGACTCTGTCGCCCCATGGTCGCCGGGCTAGCAGCCTGCTACTGTTTTCGCGTGTTTACTTTACATTTAACCATGGATTTATTATATAAAAGGATACGGGATGATGTAACATTCTTTGAAGCCAAAACAAACCATTCTAAGCGACACTGTAAACACAATTTGTAAACATTGGCCACATCTCATTTTACCTTGTATTTGTGTACAAAAAATACGTTAGAAGCATTACAAGATTTGCTAAAAGCAATAAAAGCCCTAAATTACTTTATTTTCTGCTAAATAATTGTAAATTTAAGTTAAAAAGGTTTTATTATTTATAGGTTATGGTGTTTCTAAAGGTGTTTATTTAAAGTCGCTCCGAGTCATTTATAAATCTATATAAATCTATACGTCGCACTTTTTCTTTTCTAGTTCATTAGACAAAGACGTACGTGTGACCGAGTATTCAGACCGAGGTTCAGCCGTTTTCCTAAACAACCAGCACAGACAACAACACTTCTGAGCTACAACACTCCAATGCTATTTTATCTCTTTCTACTACCATTCCTGATTCAATTACGTAGTAATTCGTAGTCTTCTCTATGTTCGTAGTTTGTAAACTGCTACCCCAAGAGAATAACAAACAACAAAATATAAGGCTTCACGTTCGATACGCTCACATTATACGGATATCGAATCCTTTTATATAATAAATCCATGCATTTAACTATTATTTTGCTCAAATGTATTGTATGCATTGTGTCCTGTCCGGTAAGAATAACGCTAAAGATTAAATGGGTGCCTATTCCGCTGTTGACGAAGTTGTGTGTTTGGACGTCATCGACCCTCAGCCAACGTGAGCGTAGCATCTCAGGCTTTGAAGGACGATAACTGTGTGTATGTGTGAGTGTGTGTATGTGTGTGTATGTGTGTGTGTGTGTGTGTGTGAGTGGACTTAGGGTACGTAGCGAGGACACACACCAAATCCTCAACGGAGCTGCGAGGACATTTTACGTTGCGAGGACCCACTTTCGGTCCTCGGAACGTTCTGGCCTCACAGCGTTGTTCTATGTCATATAACGAATACATCGGTACCTTTATCTCAATTTTTTTTGGTGTCCTCTCAACGCATGTAGACAGTGGATTTTTAGTTCCCCAGTTTTGAACAACTTTTTAGTAGGTGGCGGCCCAGTCGAAAATTCGTGTGTAAAGCGAGTTGATCTAACTATTCTTCCGAGGACTATGGAACACATACACACGTTTAAAAATTCAAATATTCTCTAGTAAAAGTTGTATTATCGCGGAAGTCCTCGTAACATGCGTTATGTTCGGATGATATACACAAATGTAAAAACCTATAGGATAAGGCGTATTTCTGTTCATTTCCGCATAAAATCGAAATAATTTGGACGGTTAAAAACTGTTTTAATAATACCTACCAAAGTCGAGTAAAATAAAATTAAAATTTTTTTTTTCACATTTTACTTTTTTGGGATAATCATAAGCTATGATGCAAACAAATAATAGGTTTTTGCAAATATCAAAATTTATGATTTTCTATTTTTGGTGGTATTTGATTTTCCAATAACACTTGTTAGTCAAAGTAGATGCAGTTTTTTACCGTCTTGTAGTACCTATATCGGTTACAAAATGGCATGTTTGCTGCTTATAAAATTTAAAACCATGCTTTTAAATATGCATATATGTACCTACATTTATATTAAAGAAAAAAAACTATTTCTGCTTGCGATTCTGTAACATGAATCAAAATTCAACAAAAACTAAACAATATGTTTCTGTTACAGAAATAATAATTATATAATTTGGTTTTAGCTAAGGTTTCACAGATTTTTACTTTTCTCGCTAGAGGAGTTACCTATATTCGTGAAAAACTCACTTCTAAAAATTTTTTTAGTTGATTACGTGTTACGAATTTAAATATTCTCAAGTAAAAGTTGTATCATCGCGTAAGTCCCTGTAACATGCGTTATGTTCGGAATATATACACAGCTGTCAGAACCACTGGGATGAAGCGTATGTTGTCTTCATTTTTGCATATTTAAATAAACGAAATAATGTAGACTATTATTAAAAATTAATCAGATATTTACATAATTTTACAAGATGCCTTTTGGTTATAAGAGGTTAGCGATATTCTCTATATCTAAAGTAGCTAGGAAGAGATGCATTTAAAACAAATAACTTAAAATTTTTCCGAAATTATAAAATTAATTTCAATTACCAACAAACTTTTTAAGGGCTATTGTGCTTATTTGTTCCGCACTTGACGCACGTTACGCGGACCTGTGGCCCGCCAAATTATTCTGTTACATATTTTTTCTACTAGCGTGCGCAATTCACCGTTTTCCCGCACTCATTTTGTCTCTGAAAGACTAAGTTTCCCGCACCGTGCGGGAAAATTTTTCCCGCACCGTGCGGGAAAATTTTTCCCGCACTGAGTGCGGGAAAATATTTTTTAATGTTTTATATTGAAATAAAATTTTGGTGATGTATGAATAATATTATTATGAAGTCTTAGAGGAGTCCATCAAACAGAAAAAAGATATGTCCAACAAAATTCTCAATATCAGTCAAGCTATTCCAACGACTTCCAGTTGCATCTTAGAAACATCCACGTCCCTAGATATTGCACCGGGTCCCAGTAGCGTCCATGAAAGTTCAACACCTCTGTCTCTTCAAACTTCCACTATGCAGAATCAGTCAACTTCAACCTCTCTAGCTTCAGCAATTAATTTACACAGTGCATCCAATTGTACTTTTACGATAAATATATATAATAAGTAATAAGTAAACATTATATACCTGTTATTTTTTGTTTATTAAAAAATAATAAACTTTGTAAAAATGATGTTGGTTTTTTTAACGCTAGTAGAAAAAAATTTGATCCTAACTCATGCGGAAAGGCACTTTCCCGCACTCGACTGCTTACCCGAACTCCGCTTCGCGTCGTTCGGGTAACGGCAGTCGCGTGCGGGAAAGTGACTCTTTCCGCACTTGTTAGGATAATAACTATTTACTAATCCACAGGTGTCAGTTTGATTATTTCCTAATTAAAATACCGCGTTATTAATTTCATTATAGCTTTAATATTTTATTTTGAATCTTTCGCAATTTTCAACTCTTCTTTAATTTAAGAAATCACTTGGGTGCCTAAAATACTGAATCATAGAAGGCAGGTGTAAAAGTTTGTGGGTTTTTATTTTAAGGATATTAAACATTTCATCAAATAATGTCGTTACCCCGCCCTTTCCAGCACCGTAAAATTCCTCTAACGTTAATATTATAATGTTCGGCCAGTAGTAATAAATAATATTTTTATTATACAGGATGTCAAAAAATAAAACATTTATGGCAATTATCGGTCTAATTTGACAACCAAAAGTTTTAAAGTGAGAAGTGTAAGAATAAGACAACTAAGTTTTACACTAC
The DNA here is from genome assembly GCA_963971165.1 of Philopedon plagiatum. Taxonomy (NCBI): domain Eukaryota; kingdom Metazoa; phylum Arthropoda; class Insecta; order Coleoptera; family Curculionidae; genus Philopedon; species Philopedon plagiatum. Next base: position 60,879,836 of record OZ020190.1, read on the forward strand.
GAACTTGTGTCTGAGTTTTTTCGCAAATTTATAAAGAAAAGTGCAATTTCAGTATGTACTTTCCACAGTAGTAGAACTAAATTCATTCAAGCAACGCGGTTCAAGATGAAAATCATTTGAAAACTAAGCAAATCGCTGAAGTATTGGTACAACTCATAAGTCTTTAATGACGACTTGTTAGCAATGACAGGACAAAAACCTGTCAAAACCTTACTGATCAACTAGAAGATCTTAATTTAAACCAGTACTAAATCCTAACCCCTTTTAGTGAATCTGAACGAAAGATTTTAAGAGTAAACAGCACTTAGTTTTCATTGAACAGAATTGTCGTGTTAAATAAGAAAGCTGCTTTAAATAAAGCGAAAACACAATTTTGACAACTTCCCTCGCTAGATCGTATTTAAAAAAATCATCTTTCATGATTTTTTTAGAACGTCACGTTCTGAACTTCCGTCTTCTTTCCGTCTTCATGGTGGGGTATGTGCCTCCGTTCGCAGCAGTCTTTCTTGCACCAGATTCCCGAACCTGGAATCAGGCAAGCCTCTCTGGCTAAAACTCACCCTTAAATCTTCTACTAAATTTATCTGTTGCATCTATCGTTCCCCATCAGACAACTGCTAGCTACAATGAGTTCTTTGACTTTCTCTCGGCAAAAATCGACCATCTCATCCCTGAATTTCCCTCCGATGAAGTTATCGCCCTAGGCGACTTCAACGTCCATAGCAAGGAATGGTTAGGATCCACAAAAACTGACCCAGAAGGCAGAGCAGCAGAAAATTTCGCAATCAGCAACTCACCAATTTGATCAGAGAGCCAACATACTTTCCCCGCGTTTCTACCCATAGTGCAAATCCACTAGATCTTTTTCTTACCACCCATCCTGAGCCATACTTAACATCTGTATGCGCTCCCCTTGGTCGTTCAGATCATGGTCTTATTACCGTCTCTTGTCCCATACATCCCGAGTTTGCCGAAATCATGCCAAATCACACAATCTGGCACTACAGTTCTGCCGACTGGGTTGGTCTTCGAAACGTCTTCTCTGCTTTCCCTTGAAACCCTGTCTGTTTTTCCACTCCCGAGCCCTCCGAAATTTGCTCTCATATCACAGGCATTATTCAAGCAGGTATTGAAGGTTTCATCCCACATACCCGCAAGAAACCTAAACTCCACCATCAATAGCCATGGTTCTCCAAGGCCTGTGATAAAGCCAGGCTCAAAAAAGTCCAAGCTCACAAAAGGTATCTTCAAAATCCAACACTCGAAAATCGTCAAATTTTCACCGAGGCAAGAAATCAATACAACCAAACTATCTTAGAGTACAAAAATGCTTCTAACAGTCGCATAAAAGATAAAGTGCTTTCCTGTCCCAACGGCAGCAAATCTTTCTGGTCCCTTGCCAAAAACATTAGTCAAAACTTCTGTAGAAGCACTTTTCCTCCTCTGACCTCTGACAACGAAATTATCTCCACCTCTAAAGGGAAAGCTGAACTATTCGCCAAACAATTCGCTGCCAATTCCACCCTGATCCCTCCCCCAATTTCGCTCTTCCAACCGCTAAGTCTGTACCCCACAAAATGCCCGATATAATACTTACGGTCAAACAAGTTCAAAAATTCTTCTATCCCTTGACAACAAAAAGTCCTCCGGTCTGGACGGTATACCAGCAATTGTCCTAAAAAAATGCGCCCCAGAACTTGCACCCATCTTAACTCATCTTTTCCAGATCTCTTATGACAAAATGCCCGATATAATACTTACGGTCAAACAAGTTCAAAAAATTCTTCTATCCCTTGACACCAAAAAGTCCTCCGGTCTGGACGGTATACCAGCAATTGTCCTAAAAAAATGCGCCCCAGAACTTGCACCCATCTTAACTCATCTTTTCCAGATCTCTTATGACAAGGGTATCTTCCCAGATAGCTGGAAGGCTACTCGTGTGCAGCCTGTCCCGAAGAAAGGTTCCTAGTCCCTTCCATCCAATTATAGACCTATCTCTCTTCTCTCCGTTGTCAGCAAAGTTATGGAGAAAGTAATCAACTTGCAAATTCTAAAATATCTAGAAAAACACAAAATCATTCATGAAAGACAGTACGGATTTCGTCACCATTAGCTTTATCACAGATAACTGGAACCAGTCTCTCGAATTTTATGGCGAATCTCAGATTGTTGCTCTCGATATTTCCAAGGCCTTTGACCAAGTATGGCATGCCGCACTCCTCAACAAACTACCTTCTTTCGGTTTTCCTACCAAACTATGTACCTGGATCGGTAGCTTCCTCTCTAATTGGCGCATATCTGTTGTGGTTGACGGTCACTCATCTAACTTCCATCCTATCAATGCTGGCGTCCCCCAAGGTTCAGTCCTGGCACCAACCCTATTCTTCACATTAATGACCTACTCTCTTCAACTACCAATCCCATCCACAGTTATGCTGATGATAGTACTCTTCACTCCAATGTTAATTTTTCCAGACAAGTTTCGAATCAAGAGTTGGATAATAGGCGCAGATCTATGTACCTATCCCTTTCCCAAGATCTTCAGTTAATCTTAGACTGGGGTGCCAAGAACTTTGTTCAGCTCAACGCCTCCAAACCCCAGTTTTGCTCCCTGTCACGCAAAAAATCTGGCAACGCTTACCCCATCCACATGAATGGCCAAGCCCTACAAAACAATGAAACATTCGATCTTGATGGCGTCGCTTTCGAACATGATCTCAGCTGGTACAAACACATTACTTCAGTAGCCACATCGGCAGCTAAAAAGCTTGGCTTTCTCTTTCGAACCAGAAAATACTTCTCCCCTTCCAACTTATACACTCTCTATGTTTCCCAAATAAGACCTAACCTAGAGTACTGCTCCCACGTCTGGGGAGCGGCATCACCTTCGACACTTAACATCCTTGATTCTATCCAAAAGAGAGCCATTCGACTTATCAATCACCCAGCCCTCGCGAGAAAACTCCCTTCTCTCGCTCATCGCCGCGCTGTTGGGGATGTATCCCTTTTCTACCGCTACTTCCACGGATTTTGTTCTGAAGAACTAGCCGATATTATTCCCCCTTTGACTGTTCCTAACAGAACAACAAGAGGCGCGTTACGTATGCAACCCTTTACTGTCCAGCTACAAAAGCCTAGAACAGACCACTTCTCTCGCTCATTCATACCTAGGGGCTCCAGATTATGGAACAAATTGCCTGCAGATGTTTTCCCTTCCCGTCCCAACCTCCAATCCTTCAAATCCCGTGTCAATAGACTACATTTCCCTTCTCTTCAGACACCCACGGTACGTTAGTACTTAGGCTTGAAGTCTACGTGGGATGTCTTAGATAAAAAAAGTATACTTATTTGCATCCGTCTTATGGCCAACAATACCTTACAGTATCTACAAAGCAAGAGCGTAGATATGGGGAGAGGGGTAGAGGGAATAATTACCACCCCTCAGAATGGTACGAAAAGCAAACCCAGAACGGTACGAAAAAATTGCTAGATGCAGACATCGGACACGTCCCATCCCAACCTCCAATCCTTCAAATCCCGTGTCAATAGACTACATTTCCCTTCTCTCTAGACGCCCACGTTACGTTAGTACTTAGGCTTGAAGTCTACGAGGGATGTCTTTGATAAAAAAAATATATAGGTAAACCATCGAAAATTAAAAGACTCATATTGGTTTTAATGTCTTTCTACAGTCACATTTACATTAAGGGGTAGGAACCTACTTTCAAATTTCAAAAAAAATTCTTCGGCTATGTGTCAGGAACGAAAAATATTTTATCTTTTTTACATTAACGCTCAGATTCACTAAAAAGGTTTAAGATTTGGTACTGTTCTAAATTAAGATCTTCTAGTTGCTCAGTTAGGTTTCGGCAGGTTTTGTCCTGTCATTGTTAATAAGTTATCACTAAAAACTGAGTTATTTTATCGATCTGCTTGCTTTCCAAATGATTTTTATCATGAAAATTATAGCTAACATGAATTTAGTTCCATTACACAGCCCCACAAAAAAAAAAAATTGGTACCCCTATCGAGACAACTATATCCCTATGTAATTTTCGACGCTGAATCCGAATCCGAGGTCAAAAAAAATAGTATACCCCAAAATCAACCCCTAGCGCTAAAAATACCTCAGCAGGGTAAAAATGACTTAACGCTCCACGAATAGTCTTAAATCTCAATAAATCGAAGTAAATATAAACATTCAAGTATATAACGCATAAATACAGAGTTACCACTACTTTCCATTGAAAATCGCCCCCATGAGTATGTGAAAACTACCCCTCATACAACAGGAAACTTAAAAAAAATGCAGTGATTGCAAAAACAGCTTACGATGCCCAGTTTTTTGCAAGGAGTGAGTAACTGCATTAGTTCCGATGAGATGCTCAAAATCTACCCCCACAGAGGGGCAGAAACCACCCCTAGATTAAAATTGCAAGAAAAATCGGGCAAAATTTTTTTTTATCATCGTGATTTCTATTTTAATCGATGCTAAAATTGGCTAAAGACATGCAGCACTTCAGTTTGGAGGTGAAACTTACACATTGCACCAAGGTCATTCAGTGACATCCCCATGAGAGGGTGAAAATTACTCCTCATATAATTATATAATAAATTCAAAAAATAGTTGCAGTACCTTTTAGAAAAGCTCAAAACATCTGGATTTTTTTAGTTGAGAAGAATCTGTCTCTCTTTTTACGGACCAACAGCAACTGAAATTTAAATTTAGGGGTGGTTTCCGCCACTTTATGGGGGTAGATTTTGAGCATCGCATCGAGACTAATTCAGTTACATACTGTTTCTAAAATAACTGAGCATCGTAAGCTTTTTTTTGCAATCACTGCAGTTTTCTTAAATTTCCCGTTGTGTGAGGGGTAGTTTTCACTCACTCATGGGGGCGATTTTCAATGGAAAGTGGTGTTAACTCTGTTTATATTTATTCGATTTATTGAGATTTAAGATTATTCGTGGAGCGTTAAGCCATTTTTACCCTCTTTAGGGAGTGTTTTTCGCGCTAGGGGTTGATTTTGGGGGTATATGATTTTATAAAAAAAAAATTTTAAAATTACATAGGGATACAGTTGCCTCGATAGCACGATGACAAAAATTTTTCCCCGATTTTCCTTGCAATTTTAATCTAGGGGTGGTTTCCGCCCATCTGTGGGGATTTTGAGCATCGCATTGGAACTAATGTAGTTACTCACTCCTTGCAAAAAAAACTAGGCATCGTAAGCTTTTTTGCAATCACTGTATTTTTTTAAGTTTCCTGTTGTATGAGGGGTAGTTTTTACCCACTCATGGGGGTGATTTTCAATGGAAAGTAGTGTTAACTCTGTATTTATGCCTTATATACTTGAATGTTTATATTTACTTCGATTTATTGAGATTTAAGACTATTCGTGGAGCGTTAAGTCATTTTTACCCTGCTGATGTGTTTTTTAGCGCTAGGGGTTGATTTTGGGGGTGTACTATTTTTTTTGACCTCGGATTCGGATTCAGCGTCGAAAATTACATAGGGATATAGTTGTCTCGATAGGGGTACCAAATATATTTTTTTTTTGTGGGGCTGTGTTATCGTAGAAAGTATGTACTTAATTGCCCTTTTCTTCATAATTTTTTTCTGAAAAAACTTAAAAATAAATTTATAACTTAAAACTTACTTGTCTTATTCTTACATTGGTCAGTTTAAATCCTTTGACTGTCAAATTAGGCCGATCTAGCCTTTCGAGAATTTGGCAGTAAGAGATTCTCAAAAGTTGTTCTATACAAATATAAGAGTACATAATAGTTATTTGTGCATTAAGAGCGCAATGTGGTACTTTGTCACTCTGAGAGAAAAATTAATTTCTCGAGAGCGACACAAAGATAAAGATATTGTTGAAATTTTTTTAACAAATAGAAAGATTAGATTTAGTAATTTTCTGCTATTTTTTTATATTTTAGAATCACGTTTTGGTAATTTTATAGAAAATTAAAAACTAAGCGATTTATTTATAACTTCATTAATATTCTATAGCAACAACATTACTAATTATTTGCAATATTAAAGGTAGGTAAATGTACAATTTTTTGAATTTCTGATTATGATGCCCGATCCAGATGGTTTCTCTAACGAATCTATAGGAATGCATTCCGATTTCTTAGATTTAACAACGGCAGTGGGACTGCTTTGTGGAGATGATGAACTCGAAATCTTCTAATCCCAGTTTATTTTGCTGATAATAGATTCCTCGATATATGCCTTCGCAACTACAGTACTCTTCCATCCACCATGCATTTTTAGTTAAGTTATATCTTCTCCTTCGTTAATTAAAAGGGTGGCGGACGTATGCCTGACGCAATGACCCTTATACATGGTGGACTCCGGCAGCTCCAAGTACTCCGCAATTTCTTTGGATATTTTGGTGATTGAGTTCATGACAATAGCTTGATTTTTGCAGATCCCGTTAGAGTACTTTCAGAAGAGTCGAGGTGTTTTGGGCTCGTGGGGTTTTAAGCTTAATTTCCTGTAGAAGGAGAAATAATGCAGCTCTTCATCGTTTATTTTTATCTAGGGCAGCTCACGTAGACTTCAAGCCTAAGGACTACTGCACCGTGGGCGCACAGTAATATATTTCGAAACTAAAATGGACAACCGCCCTTAGATAGGCTGAATAAAAAGGAGATAGAAAGAAGTAATAAAAAATTGACTTTTTATTGGTTACAATAATAACTAAAGATTTTTCAATGATTTTTTTTCCAGAATTTTTCAAGTAAACTTTATCTTTAGTGTAGATAAAAAGTACCAGGCCAACAGAATGTCCGTACTTTCTAATATGTACTGTATTATTTTATGCTCCTTTATCAAATTTCATCAAATTTCACATGAAAAACATAAATATTGTACAAAGGAAATGATAAATTGTATCGACTTTTAAAATATCATTGTAAACCACCCGAATAGTTTAGTTGTAGTTAGAATTTTCGAAAAGAAATATCCAGTTTTAAAGGAACAAGTGTGTATTGAACACTTAGGTTACGTAACAACAAAACTCTCATCGGCGCTATGAGGACAAATTGTTCGTTGTAGGGACCAATATTTTTTGTTAGAACCGTGCCTAGATATTTATATTATATTTTAATCCAGGCGCTTTTATAGACACTGGAATTTAACTGCGTAATTTACTAGAACGGTTTAAGACTTACTATACTGGTTTAAAATTTAAAAGTTCTTAATTACTTCATTTTTCACAGATTCTGGTCGTGGACTGAAAAAATTGACTGTGTCACTCTTCAGACCAAGATATACTTGGCTCAAAAATGGGATTTCTATCAGAAAAATTTAATATATAATATACAGGGTGAGCGCTTAAAAAAAATCATGTTCAAGTGAACCTAATCTTTATTACCTAAACAACGACCAGCAGGTAAAAGTTGGTCAAAATCCTATCTTTGTTTTCAGTTCTTTCCAGAAACATGGCATAATGTAAGAAGAGAAATACCTATAAAACCACAAATTAACAAAAATCATATTGTTAGTAATTTTAACGATCGTTAGCCCTTACTAAAGTGGCTTATTTCGAGATAGAAAAACCAGTTGTAGGTATTTCACTTTTGTCTGAAGTTACTTGTCGTGAGAAATTAAATTTAGTCACTTAGTAAGAAGGGTATTGTAGTAAAAAACAAATTTGAAATTATATATCACTGCTCAGTTTTCAATTTTTTTTACAGCGGTACATTTTCGATCAAAAATCATTAAACTTTTGTTCCCCTGAACCCTTAATTGGCACCCCTGTATACGAATAATTATCACTGTGTTCCGTTGTCGACGCACGTTATTGAAACTTCAAAAACCAACAGATCCAGGAAAACATATCTATTTGTTAATATGTGCTTTTTTCCAAAACAAAACAGGGTTTATTCTTTCAGTTCCGTATTAACAAGAAATTTTTGATAAGTTTGTCTTACGCCGTCTGATATTTTTTTTGTAGATAAATTTGGGTTATTCTGATTTGACGATCACGTCATGATGCAAAGTATATTATTATAGTTCTTATTGCGACCTAGACAACCGTCAAATAATATCAATTCAACTTTTTAAATATCTATAGCGATAAGAGGAATTTAGATCCAATTTGAAAAATAAAACAAGGCTGGAAAATTTTATATCTACTAAAATCCAAGGTAAAAATGAAAAGATACATAAGCATTTTTTGATGTAAAAAAGGTGAAATTAAAACTTGTTTGTTATGTTATAGTAATATCTATATCGATCTGAAACTGTTTTATATTTGACGTTATAGGGTCATAAAATTAAAATATTTTTGTGTGACATGCGGATAAATTTGGACATTTCTTAGTAATAACATTATAATAATAGGAGCAAAGACTATAATTTGTTACTCGACGCCAAGTAAAAATGATGAGCACGATCAAACTCTTTAAATCTGCTAATATTTCATCTCGTCAGTAACACAATACGGCGGTAATATATTTAAGCGTTGCGAGGACATTATCTGTTCAGATCGTCTACAAAAAAGCGCGGGAAACCAAGTCCTCGCAGCGAGTCCTCGGAAGGATGATGAAAGTATGAGTCCTCGGAACGCCTACAATATCCGTATACACAAAAAATTCAAATGCAATATTCTGTAAATCAAAGTAGCAGATCGTTGTGTAGACACCAAAATAAAAGGGGTTCCACAAGAAAAATCTAAAAAAATTCATTATTTCACCAAGTCCCCGCAAGGCATCTGATTGGATGAAGTCCGCGCTACGTAGCCTAAGTCCGTATAGGTGTGTGTGTGTGTGTGTGTGTGTGTGTGTGTGTGTGTGTGTGTGTGTGTGTGTGTGTGTGTGTGTGTGTGTGTGTGTGTGTGTGTGTGTGTGTGTGTGTGTGTGTGTGTGTGTGTGTGTGTGTGTGTGTGTGTGTGTGTGTGTGTGTGTGTGTGTGTGTGTGTGTGTGTGTGTGTGTGTGTGTGTGTGTGTGTGTGTGTGTGTGTGTGTGTGTGTGTGTGTGTGTGTGTGTGTGTGTGTGTGTGTGTGTGTGTGTGTGTGTGTGTGTGTGTGTGTGTGTGTGTGTGTGTGTGTGTGTGTGTGTGTGTGTGTGTGTGTGTGTGTGTGTGTGTGTGTGTGTGTGTGTGTGTGTGTGTGTGTGTGTGTGTGTGTGTGTGTGTGTGTGTGTGTGTGTGTGTGTGTGTGTGTGTGTGTGTGTGTGTGTGTGTGTGTGTGTGTGTGTGTGTGTGTGTGTGTGTGTGTGTGTGTGTGTGTGTGTGTGTGTGTGTGTGTGTGTGTGTGTGTGTGTGTGTGTGTGTGTGTGTGTGTGTGTGTGTGTGTGTGTGTGTGTGTGTGTGTGTGTGTGTGTGTGTGTGTGTGTGTGTGTGTGTGTGTGTGTGTGTGTGTGTGTGTGTGTGTGTGTGTGTGTGTGTGTGTGTGTGTGTGTGTGTGTGTGTGTGTGTGTGTGTGTGTGTGTGTGTGTGTGTGTGTGTGTGTGTGTGTGTGTGTGTGTGTGTGTGTGTGTGTGTGTGTGTGTGTGTGTGTGTGTGTGTGTGTGTGTGTGTGTGTGTGTGTGTGTGTGTGTGTGTGTGTGTGTGTGTGTGTGTGTGTGTGTGTGTGTGTGTGTGTGTGTGTGTGTGTGTGTGTGTGTGTGTGTGTGTGTGTGTGTGTGTGTGTGTGTGTGTGTGTGTGTGTGTGTGTGTGTGTGTGTGTGTGTGTGTGTGTGTGTGTGTGTGTGTGTGTGTGTGTGTGTGTGTGTGTGTGTGTGTGTGTGTGTGTGTGTGTGTGTGTGTGTGTGTGTGTGTGTGTGTGTGTGTGTGTGTGTGTGTGTGTGTGTGTGTGTGTGTGTGTGTGTGTGTGTGTGTGTGTGTGTGTGTGTGTGTGTGTGTGTGTGTGTGTGTGTGTGTGTGTGTGTGTGTGTGTGTGTGTGTGTGTGTGTGTGTGTGTGTGTGTGTGTGTGTGTGTGTGTGTGTGTGTGTGTGTGTGTGTGTGTGTGTGTGTGTGTGTGTGTGTGTGTGTGTGTGTGTGTGTGTGTGTGTGTGTGTGTGTGTGTGTGTGTGTGTGTGTGTGTGTGTGTGTGTGTGTGTGTGTGTGTGTGTGTGTGTGTGTGTGTGTGTGTGTGTGTGTGTGTGTGTGTGTGTGTGTGTGTGTGTGTGTGTGTGTGTGTGTGTGTGTGTGTGTGTGTGTGTGTGTGTGTGTGTGTGTGTGTGTGTGTGTGTGTGTGTGTGTGTGTGTGTGTGTGTGTGTGTGTGTGTGTGTGTGAGTGGACTTAGGGTACGTAGCGAGGACACACACCAAATCCTCAACGGAGCTGCGAGGACATTTTACGTTGCGAGGACCCACTTTCGGTCCTCGGAACGTTCTGGCCTCACAGCGTTGTTCTATGTCATATAACGAATACATCGGTACCTTTATCTCAATTTGTTTTGGTGTCCTCTCAACGCATGTAGACAGTGGATTTTTAGTTCCCCAGTTTTGAACAACTTTTTAGTAGGTGGCGGCCCAGTCGAAAATTCGTGTGTAAAACGAGTTGATCTAACTATTCTTCCGAGGACTATGGAACACATACACACGTTTAAAAATTCAAATATTCTCTAGTAAAAGTTGTATTATCGCGGAAGTCCTCGTAACATGCGTTATGTTCGGATGATATACACAAATGTAAAAACCTATAGGATAAGGCGTATTTCTGTTCATTTCCGCATAAAATCGAAATAATTTGGACGGTTAAAAACTGTTTTAATAATACCTACCAAAGTCGAGTAAAATAAAATTAAAAATTTTTTTTTTCACATTTTACTTTTTTGGGATAATCATAAGCTATGATTCAAACAAATAATAGGTTTTTGCAAATATCAAAATTTATGATTTTCTATTTTTGGTGGTATTTGATTTTCCAATAACACTTGTTAGTCAAAGTAGATGCAGTTTTTTACCGTCTTGTAGTACCTATATCGGTTACAAAATGGCATGTTTGCTGCTTATAAAATTTAAAACCATGCTTTTAAATATGCATATATGTACCTACATTTATAATAAAGAAAAAAAACTATTTCTGCTTGTGATTCTGTAATATGAATCAAAATTGAACCAAAACTAAACAATACATTCCTGTTACAGAAATAATAATTATATAATTTGGTTTTAGCTAAGGTTTCACAGATTTTTACTTTTCTCGCTAGAGGAGTTACCTATTATATTCGTGAAAAAGTCACTTCTAAAAATTTTTTTAGTTGATTACGTGTTACGAATTTAAATATTCTGAAGTAAAAGTTGTATCATCGCGTAAGTCCCTGTAACATGCGTTATGTTCGGAATATATACACAGCTGTCAGAACCACTGGGATGAAGCGTATGTTGTCTTCATTTTTGCATATTTAAATAAACGAAATAATGTAGACTATTATTAAAAATTAATCAGATATTTACATAATTTTACAAGATGCCTTTTGGTTATAAGAGGTTAGCGATATTCTCTATATCTAAAGTAGCTAGGAAGAGATGCATTTAAAACAAATAACTTAAAATTTTTCCGAAATTATAAAATTAATTTCAATTACCAACAAACTTTTTAAGGGCTATTGTGCTTATTTGTTCCGCACTTGACGCACGTTACGCGGACCTGTGGCCCGCCAAATTATTCTGTTACATATTTTTACTAATCCACAGCTGTCAGTTTGATTATTTCCTAATTAAAATACCGCGTTATTAATTTCATTATAGCTTTAATATTTTATTTTGAATCTTTCGCAATTTTCAACTCTTCTTTAATTTAAGAAATCACTTGGGTGCCTAAAATACTGAATCATAGAAGGCAGGGTGGCAGGTGTAAAAGTTTGTGGGTTTTTATTTTAATATTAAACATTTCATCAAATAATGTCGTTACCCCGCCCTTTCCAGCACCGTAAAATTCCTCTAACGTTAATATTATAATGTTCGGCCAGTAGTAATAAATAATATTTTTATTATACAGGATGTCAAAAAATAAAACATTTATGGCCATTATCGGTCTAATTTGACAACCAAAAGTTTTAAAGTGAGAAGTGTAAGAATAAGACAACTAAGTTTTACACTACGAACTTGTGTCTGAGTTTTTTCGCAAATTTATAAAGAAAAGTGCAATTTCAGTATGTACTTTCCACAGTAGTAGAACTAAATTCATTCAAGCAACGCGGTTCAAGATGAAAATCATTTGAAAACTAAGCAAATCGCTGAAGTATTGGTACAACTCATAAGTCTTTAATGACGACTTGTTAGCAATGACAGGACAAAAACCTGTCAAAACCTTACTGATCAACTAGAAGATCTTAATTTAAACCAGTACTAAATCCTAACCCCTTTTAGTGAATCTGAACGAAAGATTTTAAGAGTAAACAGCACTTAGTTTTCATTGAACAGAATTGTCGTGTTAAATAAGAAAGCTGCTTTAAATAAAGCGAAAACACAATTTTGACAACTTCCCTCGCTAGATCGTATTTAAAAAAATCATCTTTCATGATTTTTTTAGAACGTCACGTTCTGAACTTCCGTCTTCTTTCCGTCTTCATGGTGGGGTATGTGCCTCCGTTCGCAGCAGTCTTTCTTGCACCAGATTCCCGAACCTGGAATCAGGCAAGCCTCTCTGGCTAAAACTCACCCTTAAATCTTCTACTAAATTTATCTGTTGCATCTATCGCTCCCCATCAGACAAATCCTACAATGAGTTCTTTGACTTTCTCTCGGCAAAAATCGACCATCTCATCTCTGAATTTCCCTCCGATGAAGTTATCGCCCTAGGCGACTTCAACGTCCATAGCAAGGAATGGTTAGGATCCACAAAAACTGACCCAGAAGGCAGAGCAGCAGAAAACTTCGCAATCAGCAACTCACCAATTTGATAAGAGAGCCAACATACTTTCCCCGCGTTTCTACCCATAGTGCAAATCCTCTAGATCTTTTTCTTACCACCCATCCTGAGCCATACTTAACATCTGTATGCGCTCCCCTTGGTCGTTCAGATCATGGTCTTATTACCGTCTCTTGTCCCATACATCCCGAGTTTGCCGAAATCATGCCAAATCACACAATCTGGCACTACAATTCTGCCGACTGGGTTGGTCTTCGAAACGTCTTCTCTGCTTTCCCTTGAAACCCTGTCTGTTTTTCCACTACCGAGCCCTCCGAAATTTGCTCTCATATCACAGGCATTATTCAAGCAGGTATTGAAGGTTTCATCCCACATACCCGCAAGAAACCTAAACTCCACCATCAATAGCCATGGTTCTCCAAGGCCTGTGATAAAGCCAGGCTCAAAAAAGTCCAAGCTCACAAAAGGTATCTTCAAAATCCAACACTCGAAAATCGTCAAATTTTCACCGAGGCAAGAAATCAATACAACCAAACTATCTTAGAGTACAAAAATGCTTCTAACAGTCGCATAAAAGATAAAGTGCTTTCCTGTCCCAACGGCAGCAAATCTTTCTGGTCCTTTGCCAAAAACATTAGTCAAAACTTCTGTAGAAGCACTTTTCCTCCTCTGACCTCTGACAACGAAATTATCTCCACCTCTAAAGGGAAAGCTGAACTATTCGCCAAACAATTCGCTGCCAATTCCACCCTGATCCCTCCCCCAATTTCGCTCTTCCAACCGCTAAGTCTGTACCCCACAAAATGCCCGATATAATACTTACGGTCAAACAAGTTCAAAAATTCTTCTATCCCTTGACAACAAAAAGTCCTCCGGTCTGGACGGTATACCAGCAATTGTCCTAAAAAAATGCGCCCCAGAACTTGCACCCATCTTAACTCATCTTTTCCAGATCTCTTATGACAAAATGCCCGATATAATACTTATGGTCAAACAAGTTCAAAAAATTCTTCTATCCCTTGACACCAAAAAGTCCTCCGGTCTGGACGGTATACCAGCAATTGTCCTAAAAAAATGCGCCCCAGAACTTGCACCCATCTTAACTCATCTATTCCAGATCTCTTATGACAAGGGTATCTTCCCAGATAGCTGGAAGGCTGCTCGTGTGCAGCCTGTCCCGAAGAAAGGTTCCTAGCCCCTTCCATCCAATTATAGACCTATCTCTCTTCTTCCGTTGTCAGCAAAGTTATGGAGAAAGTAATCAACTTGCAAATTCTAAAATATCTAGAAAAACACAAAATCATTCATGAAAGACAGTACGGATTTCGTCACCATTAGCTTTAACACAGATAACTGGAACCAGTCTCTCGAATTTTATGGCGAATCTCAGATTGTTGCTCTCGATATTTCCAAGGCCTTTGACCAAGTATGGCATGCCGCACTCCTCAACAAACTACCTTCTTTCGGTTTTCCTACCAAACTATGCACCTGGATCGGTAGCTTCCTCTCTAATTGGCGCATATCTGTTGTGGTTGACGGTCACTCATCTAACTTCCATCCTATCAATGCTGGCGTCCCCCAAGGTTCAGTCCTGGCACCAACCCTATTCTTCACATTAATGACCTACTCTCTTCAACTACCAATCCCATCCACAGTTATGCTGACGATAGTACTCTTCACTCCAATGTTAATTTTTCCAGACAAGTTTCGAATCAAGAGTTGGATAATAGGCGCAGATCTATGTACCTATCCCTTTCCCAAGATCTTCAGTTAATCTTAGACTGGGGTGCCAAGAACTTTGTTCAGTTCAACGCCTCCAAACCCCAGTTTTGCTCCCTGTCACGCAAAAAATCTGCCAACGCTTACCCCATCCACATGAATGGCCAAGCCCTACAAAACAATGAAACATTCGATCTTGATGGCGCCGCTTTCGAACATGATCTCAGCTGGTACAAACACATTACTTCAGTAGCCACATCGGCAGCTAAAAAGCTTGGCTTTCTCTTTCGAACCAGAAAATACTTCTCCCCTTCCAACTTATACACTCTCTATGTTTCCCAAATAAGACCTAACCTAGAGTACTGCTCCCACGTCTGGGGAGCGGCATCACCTTCGACACTTAACATCCTTGATTCTATCCAAAAGAGAGCCATTCGACTTATCAATCACCCAGCCCTCGCGAGAAAACTCCCTTCTCTCGCTCATCGCCGCGCTGTTGGGGATTTATCCCTTTTCTACCGCTACTTCCACGGATTTTGTTCTGAAGAACTAGCCGATATTATTCCCCCTTTGACTGTTCCTAACAGAACAACAAGAGGCGCGTTACGTATGCAACCCTTTACTGTCCAGCTACAAAAGCCTAGAACAGACCACTTCTCTCGCTCATTCATACCTAGGGTCTCCAGATTATGGAACAAATTGCCTGCAGATGTTTTCCCTTCCCGTCCCAACCTCCAATCCTTCAAATCCCGTGTCAATAGACTACATTTCCCTTCTCTTCAGACACCCACGGTACGTTAGTACTTAGGCTTGAAGTCTACGTGGGATGTCTTAGATAAAAAAAAGTATACTTATTTGCATCCGTCTTATGGCCAACAATACCTTACAGTATCTACAAAGCAAGAGCGTAGATATGGGGAGAGGGGTAGAGGGAATAATTACCACCCCTCAGAATGGTACGAAAAGCAAACCCAGAACGGTACGAAAAAATTGCTAGATGCAGACATCGGACACGTCCCGTCCCAACCTCCAATCCTTCAAATCCCGTGTCAATAGACTACATTTCCCTTCTCTCTAGACGCCCACATTACGTTAGTACTTAGGCTTGAAGTCTACGAGGGATGTCTTTGATAAAAAAAACATATAGGTAAACCATCGAAAATTAAAAGACTCATATTGGTTTTAATGTCTTTCTACAGTCACATTTACATTAAGGGGTAGGAACCTACTTTCAAATTTCAAAAAAAATTCTTCGGCTATGTGTCAGGAACGAAAAATATTTTATCATTTTTACATTAACGCTCAGATTCACTAAAAAGGTTTAAGATTTGGTACTGTTCTAAATTAAGATCTTCTAGTTGCTCAGTTAGGTTTCGGCAGGTTTTGTCCTGTCATTGTTAATAAGTTATCACTAAAAACTGAGTTATTTTATCGATCTGCTTGCTTTCCAAATGATTTTTATCGTGAAAATTATAGCTAACATGAATTTAGTTCCATTACACAGCCCCACAAAAAAAAAAATTGGTACCCCTATCGAGACAACTATATCCCTATGTAATTTTCGACGCTGAATCCGAATCCGAGGTCAAAAAAAATAGTATACCCCAAAATCAACCCCTAGCGCTAAAAATACCTCAGCAGGGTAAAAATGACTTAACGCTCCACGAATAGTCTTAAATCTCAATAAATCGAAGTAAATATAAACATTCAAGTATATAACGCAAGAGTTACCACTACTTTCCATTGAAAATCGCCCCCATGAGTATGTGAAAACTACCCCTCATACAACAGGAAACTTAAAAAAAATGCAGTGATTGCAAAAAAAGCTTACGATGCCCAGTTTTTTGCAAGGAGTGAGTAACTGCATTAGTTCCGATGAGATGCTCAAAATCTACCCCGACAGAGGGGCGGAAACCACCCCTAGATTAAAATTGCAAGAAAAATCGGGCAAAAATTTTTTTTTATCATCGTGATTTCTATTTTAATCGATGCTAAAATTGGCTAAAGACATGCAGCACTTCAGTTTGGAGGTGAAACTTACACATTGCACCAAAGTCATTCAGTGACATCCCCATGAGAGGGTGAAAATTACTCCTCATATAATTATATAATAAATTCAAAAAATAGTTGCAGTACCTTTTAGAAAAGCTCAAAACATCTGGATTTTTTTAGTTGAGAAGAATCTGTCTCTCTTTTTACGGACCAACAGCAACTGAAATTTAAATTTAGGGGTGGTTTCCGCCACTTTATGGGGGTAGATTTTGAGCATCGCATCGAGACTAATTCAGTTACATACTGTTTCTAAAATAACTGAGCATCGTAAGCTTTTTTTTGCAATCACTGCAGTTTTCTTAAATTTCCCGTTGTGTGAGGGGTAGTTTTCACTCACTCATGGGGGCGATTTTCAATGGAAAGTGGTGTTAACTCTGTTTATATTTATTCGATTTATTGAGATTTAAGATTATTCGTGGAGCGTTAAGCCATTTTTACCCTCTTTAGGGAGTGTTTTTTCGCGCTAGGGGTTGATTTTGGGGGTTTATGATTTTATAAAAAAAAATTTTTAAAATTACATAGGGATACAGTTGCCTCGATAGCACGATGACAAAAAATTTTCCCCGATTTTCCTTGCAATTTTAATCTAGGGGTGGTTTCCGCCCATCTTTGGGGATTTTGAGCATCGCATTGGAACTAATGCAGTTACTCACTCCTTGCAAAAAAAACTAGGCATCGTAAGCTTTTTTGCAATCACTGTATTTTTTTAAGTTTCCTGTTGTATGAGGGGTAGTTTTTACCCACTCATGGGGGTGATTTTCAATGGAAAGTAGTGTTAACTCTGTATTTATGCCTTATATACTTGAATGTTTATATTTACTTCGATTTATTGAGATTTAAGACTATTCGTGGAGCGTTAAGTCATTTTTACCCTGCTGAGGTGTTTTTTAGCGCTAGGGGTTGATTTTGGGGGTGTACTATTTTTTTTGACCTCGGATTCGGATTCAGCGTCGAAAATTACATAGGGATATAGTTGTCTCGATAGGGGTACCAAATTTTTTTTTTTTTTTGTGGGGCTGTGTTATCGTAGAAAGTATGTACTTAATTGCCCTTTTCTTCATAATTTTTTTCTGAAAAAACTTAAAAATAAATTTATAACTTAAAACTTACTTGTCTTATTCTTACATTTGTCAGTTTAAATCCTTTGACTGTCAAATTAGGCCGATCTAGCCTTTCGAGAATTTGGCAGTAAGAGATTCTCAAAAGTTGTTCTATACAAATATAAGAGTACATAATAGTTATTTGTGCATTAAGAGCGCAATGTGGTACTTTGTCACTCTGAGAGAAAAATTAATTTCTCGAGAGCGACACAAAGATAAAGATATTATTGAAATTTTTTTAACAAATAGAAAGATTAGATTTAGTAATTTTCTGCTATTTTTTTATATTTTAGAATCACGTTTTGGTAATTTTATAGAAAATTAAAAACTAAGCGATTTATTTATAACTTCATTAATATTCTATAGCAACAACATTACTAATTATTTGCAATATTAAAGGTAGGTAAATGTACAATTTTTTGAATTTCTGATTATGATGCCCGATCCAGATGGTTTCTCTAACGAATCTATAGGAATGCATTCCGATTTCTTAGATTTAACAACGGCAGTGGGACCGCCTTGTGGAGATGATGAACTCGAAATCTTCTAATCCCAGTTTATTTTGCTGATAATAGATTCCTCGATATATGCCTTCGCAACTACAGTACTCTTCCATCCACCATGCATTTTTAGTTAAGTTATATCTTCTCCTTCGTTAATTAAAAGGGTGGCGGACGTATGCCTGACGCAATGACCCTTATACATGGTGGACTCCGGCAGCTCCAAGTACTCCGCAATTTCTTTGGATATTTTGGTGATTGAGTTCATGGCAATAGCTTGATTTTTGCAGATCCCGTTAGAGTACTTTCAGAAGAGTCGAGGTGTTTTGGGCTCGTGGGGTTTTAAGCTTAATTTCCTGTAGAAGGAGAAATAATGCAGCTCTTCATCGTTTATTTTTATCTAGGGCAGCTCACGTAGACTTCAAGCCTAAGGACTACTGCACCGTGGGCGCACAGTAATATATTTCGAAACTAAAATGGACAACCGCCCTTAGATAGGCTGAATAAAAAGGAGATAGAAAGAAGTAATAAAAAATTGACTTTTTATTGGTTACAATAATAACTAAAGATTTTTCAATGATTTTTTTTCCAGAATTTTTCAAGTAAACTTTATCTTTAGTGTAGATAAAAAGTACCAGGCCAACAGAATGTCCGTACTTTCTAATATGTACTGTATTATTTTATGCTCCTTTATCAAATTTCATCAAATTTCACATGAAAAACATAAATATTGTACAAAGGAAATGATAAATTGTATCGACTTTTAAAATATCATTGTAAACCACCCGAATAGTTTAGTTGTAGTTAGAATTTTCGAAAAGAAATATCCAGCTTTAAAGGAACAAGTGTGTATTGAACACTTAGGTTACGTAACAACAAAACTCTCATCGGCGCTATGAGGACAAATTGTTCGTTGTAGGGACCAATATTTTTTGTTAGAACCGTGCCTAGATATTTATATTATATTTTAATCCAGACGCTTTTATAGACACTGGAATTTAACTGCGGAATTTACTAGAACGGTTTAAGACTTACTATACTGGTTTAAAATTTAAAAGTTCTTAATTACTTCATTTTTCACAGATTCTGGTCGTGGACTGAAAAAATTGACTGTGTCACTCTTCAGACCAAGATATACTTGGCTCAAAAATGGGATTTCTATCAGAAAAATTTAATATATAATATACAGGGTGAGCGCTTAAAAAAAAATCATATTCAAGTGAACCTAATCTTTATTACCTAAACAACGACCAGCAGGTAAAAGTTGGTCAAAATCCTATCTTTGTTTTCAGTTCTTTCCAGAAACATGGCATAATGTAAGAAGAGAAATACCTATAAAACCACAAATTAACAAAAATCATATTGTTAGTAATTTTAACGATCGTTAGCCCTTACTAAAGTGGCTTATTTCGAGATAGAAAAACCAGTTGTAGGTATTTCACTTTTGTCTGAAGTTACTTGTCGTGAGAAATTAAATTTAGTCACTTAGTAAGAAGGGTATTGTAGTAAAAAACAAATTTGAAATTATATATCACTGCTCAGTTTTCAATTTTTTTTACAGCGGTACATTTTCGATCAAAACTCATTAAACTTTTGTTGCCCTGAACCCTTAATTGGCACCCCTGTATACGAATAATTATCACTGTGTTCCGTTGTCGACGCACGTTATTGAAACTTCAAAAACCAACAGATCCAGGAAAACATATCTATTTGTTAATATGTGCTTTTTTCCAAAACAAAACAGGGTTTATTCTTTCAGTTCCGTATTAACAAGAAATTTTTGATAAGTTTGTCTTACGCCGTCTGATATTTTTTTTGTAGATAAATTTGGGTTATTCTGATTTGACGATCACGTCATGATGCAAAGCATATTATTATAGTTCTTATTGCGACCTAGACAACCGTCAAATTATATCAATTCAACTTTTTAAATATCTATAGCGATAAGAGGAATTTAGATCCAATTTGAAAAATAAAACAAGGCTGGAAAATTTTATATCTACTAAAATCCAAGGTAAAAATGAAAAGATACATAAGCATTTTTTGATGTAAAAAAGGTGAAATTAAAACTTGTTTGTTATGTTATAGTAATATCTATATCGATCTGAAACTGTTTTATATTTGACGTTATAGGGTCATAAAATTAAAATATTTTTGTGTGACATGCGGATAAATTTGGACATTTCTTAGTAATAACATTATAATAATAGGAGCAAAGACTACAATTTGTTACTCGACGCCAAGTAAAAATGATGAGCACGACCAAACTCTTTAAATCTGCTAATATTTCATCTCGTCAGTAACACAATACGGCGGTAATATATTTAAGCGTTGCGAGGACATTATCTGTTCAGATCGTCTACAAAAAAGCGCGGGAAACCAAGTCCTCGCAGCGAGTCCTCGGAAGGATGATGAAAGTATGAGTCCTCGGAACGCCTACAATATCCGTATACACAAAAAATTCAAATGCAATATTTTGTAAATCAAAGTAGCAGATCGTTGTGTAGACACCAATATAAAAGGGGTTCCACAAGAAAAATCTAAAAAAATTCATTATTTCACCTAGTCCCCGCAAGGCATCTGATTGGATGAAGTCCGCGCTACGTAGCCTAAGTCCGTATAGGTGTGTGTGTGTGTGTGTGTGTGTGTGTGTGTGTGTGTGTGTGTGTGTGTGTGTGTGTGTGTGTGTGTGTGTGAGTGGACTTAGGGTACGTAGCGAGGACACACACCAAATCCTCAACGGAGCTGCGAGGACATTTTACGTTGCGAGGACCCACTTTCGGTCCTCGGAACGTTCTGGCCTCACAACGTTGTTCTATGTCATATAACGAATACATCGGTACCTTTATCTCAATTTTTTTTGTTGTCCTCTCAACGCATGTAGACAGTGGATTTTTAGTTCCCCAGTTTTGAACAACTTTTTAGTAGGTGGCGGCCCAGTCGAAAATTCGTGTGTAAAACGAGTTGATCTAACTATTCTTCCGAGGACTATGGAACACATACACACGTTTAAAAATTCAAATATTCTCTAGTAAAAGTTGTATTATCGCGGAAGTCCTCGTAACATGCGTTATGTTCGGATGATATACACAAATGTAAAAACCTATAGGATAAGGCGTATTTCTGTTCATTTCCGCATAAAATCGAAATAATTTGGACGGTTAAAAACTGTTTTAATAATACCTACCAAAGTCGAGTAAAATAAAATTTAAAATTTTTTTTTTTCACATTTTACTTTTTTGGGATAATCATAAGCTATGATTCAAACAAATAATAGGATTTTTGGTGGTATTTGATTTTCCAATAACACTTGTTAGTCAAAGTAGATGCAGTTTTTTACCGTCTTGTAGTGCCTATATCGGTTACAAAATGGCATGTTTGCTGCTTATAAAATTTAAAACCATGCTTTTAAATATGCATATATGTACCTACATTTATATTAAAGAAAAAAAACTATTTCTGCTTGTGATTCTGTAATATGAATCAAAATTGAACCAAAGCTAAACAATATGTTCCTGTTACAGAAATAATAATTAGGTATATAATTTGGTTTTAGCTAAGGTTTCACAGATTTTTACTTTTCTCGCTAGAGGAGTTACCTATTATATTCGTGATAAACTCACTTCTAAAAATTTTTTTAGATGATTACGTGTTACGAATTTAAATATTCTGAAGTAAAAGTTGTATCATCGCGTAAGTCCCCGTAACATGCGTTATGTTCGGAATATATACACAGCTGTCAGAACCACTGGGATGAAGCGTATGTTGTCTTCATTTTTGCATATTTAAATAAACGAAATAATGTAGACTATTATTAAAAATTAATCAGATATTTACATAATTTTACAAGATGCCTTTTGGTTATAAGAGGTTAGCGATATTCTCTATATCTAAAGTAGCTAGGAAGAGATGCATTTAAAACAAATAACTTAAAATTTTTCCGAAATTATAAAATTAATTTCAATTACCAACAAACTTTTTAAGGGCTATTGTGCTTATTTGTTCCGCACTTGACGCACGTTACGCGGACCTGTGGCCCGCCAAATTATTCTGTTACATATTTTTACTAATCCACAGGTGTCAGTTTGATTATTTCCTAATTAAAATACCGCATTATTAATTTCATTATAGCTTTAATATTTTATTTTGAATCTTTCGCAATTTTCAACTCTTCTTTAATTTAAGAAATCACTTGGGTGCCTAAAATACTGAATCATAGAAGGCAGGGTGGCAGGTGTAAAAGTTTGTGGGTTTTTATTTTAAGGATATTAAACATTTCATCAAATAATGTCGTTACCCCGCCCTTTCCAGCACCGTAAAATTCCTCTAACGTTAATATTATAATGTTCGGCCAGTAGTAATAAATAATATTTTTATTATACAGGATGTCAAAAAATAAAACATTTATGGCCATTATCGGTCTAATTTGACAACCAAAAGTTTTAAAGTGAGAAGTGTAAGAATAAGACAACTAAGTTTTACACTACGAACTTGTGTCTGAGTTTTTTCGCAAATTTATAAAGAAAAGTGCAATTTCAGTATGTACTTTCCACAGTAGTAGAACTAAATTCATTCAAGCAACGCGGTTCAAGATGAAAATCATTTGAAAACTAAGCAAATCGCTGAAGTATTGGTACAACTCATAAGTCTTTAATGACGACTTGTTAGCAATGACAGGACAAAAACCTGTCAAAACCTTACTGATCAACTAGAAGATCTTAATTTAAACCAGTACTAAATCCTAACCCCTTTTAGTGAATCTGAATGAAAGATTTTAAGAGTAAACAGCACTTAGTTTTCATTGAACAGAATTGTCGTGTTAAATAAGAAAGCTGCTTTAAATAAAGCGAAAACACAATTTTGCAACTTCCCTCGCTAGATCGTATTTAAAAAAATCATCTTTCATGATTTTTTTAGAACGTCACGTTCTGAACTTCCGTCTTCTTTCCGTCTTCATGGTGGGGTATGTGCCTCCGTTCGCAGCAGTCTTTCTTGCACCAGATTCCCGAACCTGGAATCAGGCAAGCCTCTCTGGCTAAAACTCACCCTTAAATCTTCTACTAAATTTACCTGTTGCATCTATCGCTCCCCATCAGACAAATCCTACAATGAGTTCTTTGACTTTCTCTCGGCAAAAATCGACCATCTCATCTCTGAATTTCCCTCCGATGAAGTTATCGTCCTAGGCGACTTCAACGTCCATAGCAAGGAATGGTTAGGATCCACAAAAACTGACCCAGAAGGCAGAGCAGCAGAAAACTTCGCAATCAGCAACTCACCAATTTGATCAGAGAGCCAACATACTTTCCCCGCGTTTCTACCCATAGTGCAAATCCACTAGATCTTTTTCTTACCACCCATCCTGAGCCATATTTAACATCTGTATGCGCTCCCCTTGGACGTTCAGATCATGGTCTTATTACCGTCTCTTGTCCCATACATCCCGAGTTTGCCGAAATCATGCCAAATCACACAATCTGGCACTACAATTCTGCCGACTGGGTTGGTCTTCGAAACGTCTTCTCTGCTTTCCCTTGAAACCCTATCTGTTTTTCCACTCCCGATCCCTCCGAAATTTGCTCTCATATCACAGGCATTATTCAAGCAGGTATTGAAGGTTTCATCCCACATACCCGCAAGAAACCTAAACTCCACCATCAATAGCCATGGTTCTCCAAGGCCTGTGATAAAGCCAGGCTCAAAAAGTCCAAGCTCACAAAAGGTATCTTCAAAATCCAACACTCGAAAATCGTCAAATTTTCACCGAGGCAAGAAATCAATACAACCAAACTATCTTAGAGTACAAAAATGCTTCTAACAGTCGCATAAAAGATAAAGTGCTTTCCTGTCCCAACGGCAGCAAATCTTTCTGGTCCCTTGCCAAAAACATTAGTCAAAACTTCTGTAGAAGCACTTTTCCTCCTCTGACCTCTGACAACGAAATTATCTCCACCTCTAAAGGGAAAGCTGAACTATTCGCCAAACAATTCGCTGCCAATTCCACCCTGATCCCTCCCCCAATTTCGCTCTTCCAACCGCTAAGTCTGTACCCCACAAAATGCCCGATATAATACTTACGGTCAAACAAGTTCAAAAATTCTTCTATCCCTTGACAACAAAAAGTCCTCCGGTCTGGACGGTATACCAGCAATTGTCCTAAAAAAATGCGCCCCAGAACTTGCACCCATCTTAACTCATCTTTTCCAGATCTCTTATGACAAAATGCCCGATATAATACTTACGGTCAAACAAGTTCAAAAAATTCTTCTATCCCTTGACACCAAAAAGTCCTCCGGTCTGGACGGTATACCAGCAATTGTCCTAAAAAAATGCGCCCCAGAACCTGCACCCATCTTAACTCATCTTTTCCAGATCTCTTATGACAATGGTATCTTCCCCGATAGCTGGAAGGCTGCTCTTGTGCAGCCTGTCCCGAAGAAAGGTTCCTAGTCCCTTCCATCCAATTATAGACCTATCTCTCTTCTCTCCGTTGTCAGCAAAGTTATGGAGAAAGTAATCAACTTGCAAATTCTAAAATATCTAGAAAAACACAAAATCATTCATGAAAGACAGTACGGATTTCGTCACCATTAGCTTTATCACAGATAACTGGAACCAGTCTCTCGAATTTTATGGCGAATCTCAGATTGTTGCTCTCGATATTTCCAAGGCCTTTGACCAAGTATGGCATGCCGCACTCCTCAACAAACTACCTTCTTTCGGTTTTCCTACCAAACTATGTACCTGGATCGGTAGCTTCCTCTCTAATTGGCGCATATCTGTTGTGGTTGACGGTCACTCATCTAACTTCCATCCTATCAATGCTGGCGTCCCCCAAGGTTCAGTCCTGGCACCAACCCTATTCTTCACATTAATGACCTACTCTCTTCAACTACCAATCCCATCCACAGTTATGCTGACGATAGTACTCTTCACTCCAATGTCAATTTTTCCAGACAAGTTTCGAATCAAGAGTTGGATAATAGGCGCAGATCTATGTACCTATCCCTTTCCCAAGATCTTCAGTTAATCTTAGACTGGGGTGCCAAGAACCTTGTTCAGTTCAACGCCTCCAAACCCCAGTTTTGCTCCCTGTCGCGCAAAAAATCTGGCAACGCTTACCCCATCCACATGAATGGCCAAGCCCTACAAAACAATGAAACATTCGATCTTGATGGCGTCGCTTTCGAACATGATCTCAGTTGGTACAAACACATTACTTCAGTAGCCACATCGGCAGCTAAAAAGCTTGGCTTTCTCTTTCGAACCAGAAAATACTTCTCCCCTTTCAACTTATACACTCTCTATGTTTCCCAAATAAGACCTAACCTAGAGTACTGCTCCCACGTCTGGGGAGCGGCATCACCTTCGACACTTAACATCCTTGATTCTATCCAAAAGAGAGCCATTCGACTTATCAATCACCCAGCCCTCGCGAGAAAACTCCCTTCTCTCGCTCATCGCCGCGCTGTTGGGGATTTATCCCTTTTCTACCGCTACTTCCACGGATTTTGTTCTGAAGAACTAGCCGATATTATTCCCCCTTTGACTGTTCCTAACAGAACAACAAGAGGCGCGTTACGTATGCAACCCTTTACTGTCCAGCTACAAAAGCCTAGAACAGACCACTTCTCTCGCTCATTCATACCTAGGGTCTCCAGATTATGGAACAAATTGCCTGCAGATGTTTTCCCTTCCCGTCCCAACCTCCAATCCTTCAAATCCCGTGTCAATAGACTACATTTCCCTTCTCTTCAGACACCCACGGTACGGCTTGAAGTCTACGTGGGATGTCTTAGATAAAAAAAAGTATACTTATTTGCATCCGTCTTATGGCCAACAATACCTTACAGTATCTACAAAGCAAGAGCGTAGATATGGGGAGAGGGGTAGAGGGAATAATTACCACCCCTCAGAATGGTACGAAAAGCAAACCCAGAACGGTACGAAAAAAATTGCTAGATGCAGACATCGGACACGTCCCGTCCCAACCTCCAATCCTTCAAATCCCGTGTCAATAGACTACATTTCCCTTCTCTCTAGACGCCCACGTTACGTTAGTACTTAGGCTTGAAGTCTACGAGGGATGTCTTTGATAAAAAAAATATATAGGTAAACCATCGAAAATTAAAAGACTCATATTGGTTTTAATGTCTTTCTACAGTCACATTTACATTAAGGGGTAGGAACCTACTTTCAAATTTCAAAAAAAATTCTTCGGCTATGTGTCAGGAACGAAAAATATTTTATCTTTTTTTACATTAACGCTCAGATTCACTAAAAAGGTTTAAGATTTGGTACTGTTCTAAATTAAGATCTTCTAGTTGCTCAGTTAGGTTTCGGCAGGTTTTGTCCTGTCATTGTTAATAAGTTATCACTAAAAACTGAGTTATTTTATCGATCTGCTTGCTTTCCAAATGATTTTTATCGTGAAAATTATAGCTAACATGAATTTAGTTCCATTACACAGCCCCACAAAAAAAAAAAAATTGGTACCCCTATCGAGACAACTATATCCCTATGGAATTTTCGACGCTGAATCCGAATCCGAGGTCAAAAAAAATAGTATACCCCAAAATCAACCCCTAGCGCTAAAAATACCTCAGCAGGGTAAAAATGACTTAACGCTCCACGAATAGTCTTAAATCTCAATAAATCGAAGTAAATATAAACATTCAAGTATATAACGCATAAATACAGAGTTACCACTACTTTCCATTGAAAATCGCCCCCATGAGTATGTGAAAACTACCCCTCATACAACAGGAAACTTAAAAAAAATGCAGTGATTGCAAAAAAAGCTTACGATGCCCAGTTTTTTGCAAGGAGTGAGTAACTGCATTAGTTCCGATGAGATGCTCAAAATCTACCCCCACAGAGGGGCGGAAACCACCCCTAGATTAAAATTGCAAGAAAAATCGGGCAAAAAATTTTTTTTATCATCGTGATTTCTATTTTAATCGATGCTAAAATTGGCTAAAGACATGCAGCACTTCAGTTTGGAGGTGAAACTTACACATTGCACCAAAGTCATTCAGTGACATCCCCATGAGAGGGTGAAAATTACTCCTCATATAATTATATAATAAATTCAAAAAATAGTTGCAGTACCTTTTAGAAAAGCTCAAAACATCTGGATTTTTTTAGTTGAGAAGAATCTGTCTCTCTTTTTACGGACCAACAGCAACTGAAATTTAAATTTAGGGGTGGTTTCCGCCACTTTATGGGGGTAGATTTTGAGCATCGCATCGAGACTAATAATTCAGTTACATACTGTTTCTAAAATAACTGAGCATCGTAAGCTTTTTTTTGCAATCACTGCAGTTTTCTTAAATTTCCCGTTGTGTGAGGGGTAGTTTTCACTCACTCATGGGGGCGATTTTCAATGGAAAGTGGTGTTAACTCTGTTTATATTTAATTCGATTTATTGAGATTTAAGATTATTCGTGGAGCGTTAAGCCATTTTTACCCTCTTTAGGGAGTGTTTTTTCGCGCTAGGGGTTGATTTTGGGGGTGTATGATTTTATAAAAAAAAAATTTTAAAATTACATAGGGATACAGTTGCCTCCATAGCACGATGACAAAAATTTTTCCCCGATTTTCCTTGCAATTTTAATCTAGGGGTGGTTTCCGCCCATCTGTGGGGATTTTGAGCATCGCATTGGAACTAATGCAGTTACTCACTCATTGCAAAAAAAACTAGGCATCGTAAGCTTTTTTGCAATCACTGTATTTTTTTAAGTTTCCTGTTGTATGAGGGGTAGTTTTTACCCACTCATGGGGGTGATTTTCAATGGAAAGTAGTGTTAACTCTGTATTTATGCGTTATATACTTGAATGTTTATATTTACTTCGATTTATTGAAATTTAAGGCTATTCGTGGAGCGTTAAGTCATTTTTACCCTGCTGAGGTGTTTTCTAGCGCTAGGGGTTGATTTTGGGGGTGTACTATTTTTTTTGACCTCGGATTCGGATTCAGCGTCGAAAATTACATAGGGATATAGTTGTCTCGATAGGGGTACCAATTTTTTTTTTTTTGTGGGGCTGTGTTATCGTAGAAAGTATGTACTTAATTGCCCTTTTATTCATAATTTTTTTCTGAAAAAACTTAAAAATAAATTTATAATTTAAAACTTACTTGTCTTATTCTTACATTTGTCAGTTTAAATCCTTTGACTGTCAAATTAGGCCGATCTAGCCTTTCGAGAATTTGGCAGTAAGAGATTCTCAAAAGTTGTTCTATACAAATATAAGAGTACATAATAGTTATTAAGAGCATTAATTAATTAATTATTAATTATAGCATTAAGAGCGCAATGTGGTACTTTGTCACTCTGAGAGAAAAATTAATTTCTCGAGAGCGACACAAAGATAAAGATATTGTTGAAATTTTTTTAACAAATAGAAAGATTAGATTTAGTAATGTTCTGCTATTTTTTTATATTTTAGAATCACGTTTTGGTAATTTTATAGAAAATTAAAAACTAAGCGATTTATTTATAACTTCATTAATATTCTATAGCAACAACATTACTAATTATTTGCAATATTAAAGGTAGGTAAATGTACAATTTTTTGAATTTCTGATTATGATGCCCGATCCAGATGGTTTCTCTAACGAATCTATAGGAATGCATTCCGATTTCTTAGATTTAACAACGGCAGTGGGACTGCTTTGTGGAGATGATGAACTCGAAATCTTCTAATCCCAGTTTATTTTGCTGATAATAGATTCCTCGATATATGCCTTCGCAACTACAGTACTCTTCCATCCACCATGCATTTTTAGTTAAGTTATATCTTCTCCTTCGTTAATTAAAAGGGTGGCGGACGTATGCCTGACGCAATGACCCTTATACATGGTGGACTCCGGCAGCTCCAAGTACTCCGCAATTTCTTTGGATATTTTGGTGATTGAGTTCATGACAATAGCTTGATTTTTGCAGATCCCGTTAGAGTACTTTCAGAAGAGTCGAGGTGTTTTGGGCTCGTGGGGTTTTAAGCTTAATTTCCTGTAGAAGGAGAAATAATGCAGCTCTTCATCGTTTATTTTTATCTAGGGCAGCTCACGTAGACTTCAAGCCTAAGGACTACTGCACCGTGGGCGCACAGTAATATATTTCGAAACTAAAATGGACAACCGCCCTTAGATAGGCTGAATAAAAAGGAGATAGAAAGAAGTAATAAAAAATTGACTTTTTATTGGTTACAATAATAACTAAAGATTTTTCAATGATTTTTTTTCCAGAATTTTTCAAGTAAACTTTATCTTTAGTGTAGATAAAAAGTACCAGGCCAACAGAATGTCCGTACTTTCTAATATGTACTGTATTATTTTATGCTCCTTTATCAAATTTCATCAAATTTCACATGAAAAACATAAATATTGTACAAAGGAAATGATAAATTGTATCGACTTTTAAAATATCATTGTAAACCACCCGAATAGTTTAGTTGTAGTTAGAATTTTCGAAAAGAAATATCCAGTTTTAAAGGAACAAGTGTGTATTGAACACTTAGGTTACGTAACAACAAAACTCTCATCGGCGCTATGAGGACAAATTGTTCGTTGTAGGGACCAATATTTTTTGTTAGAACCGTGCCTAGATATTTATATTATATTTTAATCCAGACGCTTTTATAGACACTGGAATTTAACTGCGGAATTTACTAGAACGGTTTAAGACTTACTATACTGGTTTAAAATTTAAAAGTTCTTAATTACTTCATTTTTCACAGATTCTGGTCGTGGACTGAAAAAATTGACTGTGTCACTCTTCAGACCAAGATATACTTGGCTCAAAAATGGGATTTCTATCAGAAAAATTTAATATATAATATACAGGGTGAGCGCTTAAAAAAAAATCATGTTCAAGTGAACCTAATCTTTATTACCTAAACAACGACCAGCAGGTAAAAGTTGGTCAAAATCCTATCTTTGTTTTCAGTTCTTTCCAGAAACATGGCATAATGTAAGAAGAGAAATACCTATAAAACCACAAATTAACAAAAATCATATTGTTAGTAATTTTAACGATCGTTAGCCCTTACTAAAGTGGCTTATTTCGAGATAGAAAAACCAGTTGTAGGTATTTCACTTTTGTCTGAAGTTACTTGTCGTGAGAAATTAAATTTAGTCACTTAGTAAGAAGGGTATTGTAGTAAAAAACAAATTTGAAATTATATACCTATCACTGCTCAGTTTTCAATTTTTTTTACAGCGGTACATTTTCGATCAAAAATCATTAAACTTTTGTCCCCCTGAACCCTTAATTGGCACCCCTGTATACGAATAATTATCACTGTGTTCCGTTGTCGACGCACGTTATTGAATCTTCAAAAACCAACAGATCCAGGAAAACATATCTATTTGTTAATATGTGCTTTTTTCCAAAACAAAACAGGGTTTATTCTTTCAGTTCCGTATTAACAAGAAATTTTTGATAAGTTTGTCTTACGCCGTCTGATATTTTTTTTGTAGATAAATTTGGGTTATTCTGATTTGACGATCACGTCATGATGCAAAGCATATTATTATAGTTCTTATTGCGACCTAGACAACCGTCAAATTATATCAATTCAACTTTTTAAATATCTATAGCGATAAGAGGAATTTAGATCCAATTTGAAAAATAAAACAAGGCTGGAAAATTTTATATCTACTAAAATCCACGGTAAAAATGAAAAAATACATAAGCATTTTTTGATGTCAAAAGGTGAAATTAAAACTTGTTTGTTATGTTATAGTAATATCTATATCGATCTGAAACTGTTTTATATTTGACGTTATAGGGTCATAAAATTAAAATATTTTTGTGTGACATGCGGATACATTTGGACATTTCTTAGTAATAACATTATAATAATAGGAGCAAAGACTACAATTTGTTACTCGACGCCAAGTAAAAATGATGAGCACGACCAAACTCTTTAAATCTGCTAATATTTCATCTCGTCAGTAACACAATACGGCGGTAATATATTTAAGCGTTGCGAGGACATTATCTGTTCAGATCGTCTACAAAAAAGCGCGGGAAACCAAGTCCTCGCAGCGAGTCCTCGGAAGGATGATGAAAGTATGAGTCCTCGGAACGCCTACAATATCCGTATACACAAAAAATTCAAATGCAATATTTTGTAAATCAAAGTAGCAGATCGTTGTGTAGACACCAATATAAAAGGGGTTCCACAAGAAAAATCTAAAAAAATTCATTATTTCACCTAGTCCCCGCAAGGCATCTGATTGGATGAAGTCCGCGCTACGTAGCCTAAGTCCGTATAGGTGTGTGTGTGTGTGTGTGTGTGTGTGTGTGTGTGTGTGTGTGTGTGTGTGTGTGTGTGTGTGTGTGTGTGTGTGTGTGTGTGTGTGTGTGTGTGTGTGTGTGTGTGTGTGTGTGTGTGTGTGTGTGTGTGTGTGTGTGTGTGTGTGTGTGTGTGTGTGTGTGTGTGTGTGTGTGTGTGTGTGTGTGTGTGTGTGTGTGTGTGTGTGTGTGTGTGTGTGTGTGTGTGTGTGTGTGTGTGTGTGTGTGTGTGTGTGTGTGTGTGTGTGTGTGTGTGTGTGTGTGTGTGTGTGTGTGTGTGTGTGTGTGTGTGTGTGTGTGTGTGTGTGTGTGTGT